>OVAO01001426.1:0-15237 GCA_900406285.1 Biscutella auriculata
CGCAAGAAAAATCTCTTAAATATTTATGAGATTTGGATTCTCCAACAAATATATCTTTTATGTTAAAAGAAGACTCAATATCAGTCATAAGACAATCTTTGTCTTTGTTGAAATCATCATAAACACTATCTGGAGTAAACATCTTTAAACATAAGACAAATAAGAATATCTCAATCATAAGTTTTTAAAGTCAATTATGCATAAGAAAGATATCTAAAACTAACTTGCATGTTTTATAATACCATCAATACCAATTTTATAAAAAAAAACAGATAAATATTAAAATCTATGATTTTTTGCAAAACAAAATCTTCAAAATACAAACTTTTGCAATTTTACCTTGTAAATTCAACAATTGCAAATCAAAACCACGAAATTGTATTCAATCTGCAGTTTAATCCTTCTATATAATGAATGTATATGAGTTATGTATTTTGTAATAAAATGAAAATCAACATCGTTTTGATAATAAAAAAATAATCATGTTTACGTAAAATGAAGGATTTGATCCCTTAACCTCAAGCATATCTAATATGGCAACCAACCACTAGAGCTAAATGAACATTTTTGAAAATATTTAATAAATATTTGATTTAATAAATATGAATGTAGAGGAGGGGCGCCACATGTCATCACGGGAGAGATCCCCTCCTCCTATTATATATAAGATTGACCTTTCATAGTTTCTTAAAAATTTGTGAATGAAGCACATTTCTTAATGAAAAAGGAGGTATATGACATTCCTTAAAAATAAAAATTTATAAAATCAAAGTCCTTTTTATTTATTTTAGTTTTAAGTTATAAGTAGAAAGACAAAAATATTGAAAAGAATAAAGCAGTGACAAAACAAAATACATTTAAGTTTGATAAGTATATTTAGTTGATAGATATCAATAGTTTTATGAAGAATGACTATTTTCTCGTATAGAATCCTTTTTAGATATTTAATATTAATGTGTGTATATTATGTAATTTCTTAGTAAAAGTCAGCCAAAAAGGGGAGATAAATTAACAAAGAATCATGTAAAAAGATTTCTTATGATCAACATAAAATACTCAATTTGACTACCATCGCAATTAGGTTTGTAGTTTCTTGTGAAACACGTTAATAACTGAAAAGAAAAATGGGAATGACAAATGTTTTCAGTTCAGAACTCAAAACTTTTTGAAACTTTTAATGAATCATTTGTAGATTTTAATTTGAGATTAATATCCAGTCAACTATATTCTTAAATAAAGAAGTATAAATATGTGATTTACTATATTTTCTCATGTAAATCATAATATATCGAGTGAATTTTTTTTTTGTCCCTTCGAGGACATCCTATAAAAGTCGAGTGAAATTTTTTTTTAAATAATACCAATTTTGATTGAATTATTTTGATTGAATTGATAGAGTTTGTTGGAAAAAAAATAATCAATGGTAATGATCTTCCTTAAAATCAAAGAAATTTAGTTCTTTGCAAAATATGGGAACTTCTAATTTTGACATAAGTCTCTCTAGCTAGCTTCCTACATTTTTTCCACACAAAAGAAGGATAGGATATATTATACCAAAGTACTAATGTTTACAAGAGATTATAAACGATATAATAACCAGAACACGAAAAGTACGGCAGATAAAACAGATAATTATGTGAGATAAGCCGATGATAAAAAAATAGATAACCCCGGAAACCATAACTTAAAGGAAAACTCAGAAGAACGCCTATAACTTACATCCAAGACGAGATATGAGAATCTGAAGACGAAAAATGAGAGGGAACTTACGATGACATATTATTGAGAGATTTGAAGCGTCTACAATTAAAATTCCTAAAACTTTGAAACCTAAACAAGATCATCGAACGTTAGAGGATAAACTCCTAATAGTCAAAAGCTTTGCCTTCTCTTACATGAGAATGTTTGAACATTCCTGCTTAAAGTACTTTAGTTCTTCCCTCTAATTCTTGCACCCGAGTGATACCAATCTCTTCTAGTTTCTTCTTTTTCTTTACTTCCTCCAGTTTCTTCTCCAACCAATCTACCTTAAAGCCTGAATCTCTCACGTATGTCAATACATTCTCTGCTCCAAAGATCATCGTAGGACATTCATGCAAGCTGTTCTAAGATGTTTTCCAGAAACTCAAGGGAAATCATACTTTCAAGTAGGTTGCGATTCGGTCCGGTTCAGTTTTTTCGATTTTCGGTTATTTTGGGTAATGAATAGGGTTACTGAATTGAATCGATTAAAATTTTGGTTTGGTTCTCGAGTAATTTGGATGATAAAACTTACTGAAATTAACCGAATTCTTTATTTAACTGGATAATTTTGGATCGGTTCAGATAATTCTAAAAAATTTGGGTTGTTCGGTTAGAGTATTTTCCGTTAATTCAAGATTACATGGTTTATTTTTAAAAATTTGATTTAATTTTAATTTTTACAAAAAAATCGGTTGGGAAATCGAACTCACTTCAGTTGAATGAAAACCAAAGCTGATCCAAAAACAAAAATTTACGTTTGATTCAATTAGGAAATATCGGTTCGGTTAGAAATCGCAACGTTACTTTCAAGATCCTTGAATTCGAAATCAAATGATGAACTCATATTCTGACACAAGTCTCTCTAGCTTCCTACTTTAGTTTACTTCCTCCAGTTTCTTCTCCAACAAATCCACCTTAAAGCCTGAATCTCTCACGTATGTCAGTGCATTGTCTGTTCCCAACAGATCATCGTAGGAGAGATCTTGAAGTGATTGGCATAGCGTCTAAGATGTTTGTTCTTTGCTCGAAACTCTAAAGCTATTTCTGGATATCTTATAACTTATACGTTTCACAGATTCTGCCTGAATTAGAATAGAAACCTTAAGACATATCCAGAATCTCAATGGAAATGATACTTTCAAGTAGGCATGCGATTCAGTGTGGTTCGGAGCAATTCAATTCGGTTTTTTCTTTTATTTCTGTTAGTTCAGATAATAAATAGGTTTGCTGAATTGAACCAATTAAAATTTCGGTTAGGTTATCAGATAGTTCAGGCAATAGAACACTTATCGAAATTAATCGAATTTTTATTTCAACCAAATAATTTCGGATAATCTTGGATTGGTTTCCGATAATTTCAGGTTACTCGATTCAAGTATTTTCAGTTAATTCAATTTAAGTTCAATTTTTTTTGTTTAATTCTGTTTGTTTTCAATTTTCATATAGAAAAAGAATTGGTTAACCGTTTCGATTCAGAACCATACACAATGACCAGGCTTTGGTTGTCCATACTCCTTTGCTGTTCTGTTCAGTTTTGCCATAAGTTTATGTCACTAACCAGGGAACTGGATCGATAAACACGAAGAAATAGTTCAGGACGAGAATTCAATCCCAACCACACAACAACAATTTATTGTCCAAACAATGGTCCAACAGAAGATTAGTGAAGACAGTATAGATTCATATGTCTTTTTATCATCATTGCAGAGAGCCTATCTAAACAAGCTTTAAGCATGATTGTCTTTATAGTATAATAAGAGTCAAATTACAAGAATTTAGAAGAATATCAGTTTCCCTAGAACCAACCTTGCTAACAACACATAAAGATTCAAAAACCATACATGAGCACAAAAAGACCAAAGTCGATGTTATAAATTTAAAGATAAAACATTGCAGTACCAGAATATTATATTTAAATTTGTTTTTAAAAGTAAAACATTTAAATCTATTTTTTAAAACAAAATATGTCGGATATAGATAGCATAATTGATGGCAGTTTTAACACATGTCTGACACCTCGAGAGTTCGATTCTCAATCCATCCATCTATACAAAGATTATATTATAGTTTGTGGAACTAGTTTGGTGTTCCACATGAAAAAAAAAAGTAAAAGTATAAAATGGATTTCTTTGGTAATAAACATTTTTTTGTTAATTAATCCACTCATAATCTTCATTGTAGAAGAATCGATTGGACCTTCCTGTATCCCTAATTCTTTGCAACCAATGGATTTGTTAGAATCTGCAATCTGTCTAAGCATGTAGAAGTAGTTAAAACATTACTTTCTTTGTAGAACTTCAAATAAAATAAACCCTGCAAAAGAGACAAGTTAAAAAATGAATAAAGAATATAATTATAGAAAGACTAAAACTAACCGGAAATGAAATGCTAGTCAAAACTCCGATGTAATCCATACTCTAGAATTTGATTGTACAAGATTCACCGACAACAAAGAAGCACTTTGCAGTGTCGAAGTTAACCACACTAAACTGAACACTTGAATGATTGACCTTTCAGTGTAATCCCACTCTACTAGAAAAACATCTTTTAATTTACTACTACAAGAAAACAAAATAAGTTAATATAACATCATCTTATTTTTAGTAATAGATGTGAAATACAAAGAATGATTTAACAAGTAAATGATTAGAAGAGAGAACATAGTTTTATCAACAATACGAATTAGTTGTAGACTGGTACCAAATTTTTGGAGGGCATCATAGTCCATTATCTTTGAGTTATTTTTGTATTTTATCATCTGTATCCACTAAAAAACTGTATTGAAATCCAAAAAATAATGTCATATATGTTAGAAAGCACCTAAATTCATAGGTAGAATTCAATATAGAAAAAATGTCGTCTAAGTCTATATTTTTCTATTTATATCCATTGAAAATATTTGTTGAATATTGATTTGACAAGCCGTATAATATTAAAAGAGATAACTTTTTATGAATTTGAGATCGTACATAATTTTATCAACGTTATACACAATTTATATAATTGTATTCATAAACGATTAAAATTAAACAAAGTTGATCTCATGGTTATCTTCTCCTCAAACTCCTCATAATACTTGAACAATTTTTTTTGTACAAATCTTGAACTACCTAATAATAATCAATATAAAGAGCAATTAAGAACATACTTTAATTACTTATCTATTCTATAAAATAGGGTTATTTTTATGAAAGTTTCACATGTGACAACTCTTTATTTGATATGTGTCGTTTTTCATTTATACTTTTTCTTTCTAATTTTGTGTCTTTTTCATTTAAGATAAAAGTTATTTACACTATAATTCAACCAATCTTTATCTCTACTATAAAGTTAGTTACACTATAATTCAACCAATCTATCTTAATTTTAATTTTAACTTAGTTACACTAAACTAATCAATTTTTAGTTAGTTACACTAAACTAAACTAATATTTTTTTAGTTACTTACATTATAATTCAAGCCATATTTATTTAATCTTATACTATAAATAATTTCTAATAAATAAAAATAATTTATGACTACAAAAAAAAATAAAAAAATACATTATATAAACTTTATTTTTTCGCAACGATTTCTCTAATTTACTGATATTTCTTTGAATTTTCCAACATCAAAATCTCCACCCCCACTTCAAGGCTTCACTTTACCTTTATAACTTCAACATGTTTAAGTTGATAAAAACATTTTTCAGTATACAAAACTTTTATATTTATACAAAAATTCAGTTTCTCGTCTACAACATTGTTTAAGTAAAGAAAATTATTTCCTTTTCAAGTATTTCTTTATTTATAGCATATATCTTTATAAATTTATTCCTAATTTATTTCAATGTTATTTCACAAATGACGGTAAATAAGATTGATTTTTTTACTTTTACAATTATGTTTAAAGTTTGTTCTACGAATGAAGAATCAAACCACCATCAATTTTATTCTCATTTACAATATTGTTTAAACCAAGTTTTTTGTTCTCTTCTCAAATACTTCTTTATTTCTAGCATATATCCTTAGAAGTTCATCACTAGTTTATATCATTGTTATTTCATATACGATTAAACAATTCAATCACAATCAAAGTATAAAGTGCAAGTAAGAGCATATTTTGTTACTTATATTTCCTTGAGGTCTTACAACATCAGTCTCCACCAAGGCTTCACTTTCCCTTTATCATTTTAATAGGAAAACATTATTAATTACGTATAATTGTATACATACGTTTGATATTTATACAAGTAACTAAGGTTGACTTTTTCTATAAAATGTTGACTACGACTATATACAAATATATACTTGGTAGAAAAGTATACTTTTTCATGGATCTTCTTACATTTTGATGACCGATATAAAGAACAAGTGGAAGAAACTTTTAAGGCATAGACTATAGATCAGAACAGACTGTTCCTTATGTTGAGATTCTATGATGATGTCTTTGTGAGCTTTGTCCATGAAATAAATTAAGCCAAAAACCAATCATATTATTCCGATCTTCAATCAGAACAGAACATGTAATCTAGTGATTTGTGCTAGTACGATCATTGTATTACCTCGGGATCGAGTCACACCTATTACATGTATTGTGACAAAAAAAAATATTCCAATCTTCAATAGATGCGAGTAATTCAGATAACTGACCAACTAGATAATTTTCCAACTTTCAGTTCAGAATTAAGACTTTTTGAAGCTCTTAATTGAATCATTTGTAGACTTTAAATCGAGATTAATACTTTGTGAATAAAATGTGTGTCGATATCTTAGCTAAAGAGGCATAAATATGTGGTTCACTATTTTCCGTGTAAATCATAATGTATTGAATGAAGAAATTCTAGAAATAGTATCAATTCCAACAAATTTTCATTGAATTTATGGAGTTTGTTGGAAAAAAAAAAATAGAAAACGATCTTCCCTATTAATAATTTAGCTCTGAACCATAGAAAATTAGTTCTATTTGCAAAATGTGGGAACTTCCAATTTTGACACAAGTCTCTCCAGCTAGCTCCTACATTATAACTCTTAATTTTGAAACCTAGACAAGTTCATTTAAAGTTAGAGGACAAGCTCTGGTGCTCAAAAGCTTTGCCTTATCTTTATGTAGAGGAGCTTTGATGTTTGAATATTTCTGCTTAGGGTCGGTATTTGGCTAAAAAAAGTAAAGGTAAGATTTTAAGCGCCAAAATATATAAAATAATCTAGGATACCAAAATTCATATATCATAGTGGTTTAAGAGGTACCAATTTTTTTATTTTTTTTAGGCACCACATTTATTAGGATCGGTACTATTCATGCTTAAAGTACTTGAGTTCTCCCTCTAATCTCTTCTACCTTCTTCTTTTTCTTTACTTCCTCTGGTTTCTTCTCCGACCAATCCACCTTAAAACCTGAAATCTTTCACGTAAGTCAGTGCACTGTCTGCTCCCAAAAGATCATTGTAGGGAAGGTCTTGAAGTGAGAATAGATGTTATCCAGAAACTCAAGGGAAATGATATTCAGTTCAGTTTTTTTTTTTCCGATTAATTTAGGTAATGAAAAGAGTTACTGAATTAAATCGATTAAAAATTTGGTTTGGTTTTCGAGTAATTCTAGTAATAAAACTTACCGAAATAATCGAATTTTCGGTTTAATTTAACCGGATAATTTTTTATAGGTTCGAATAATTCTAATAATTTGGGGTTGTTCAGTTAGAATATTTTTGGTTAATTAAGGTAATGTGGTTTATTTAAAAAAAAATTGGTTTATGATTTTTACAACAACAAAAAGTCTGTTAATCGATTGGTTCGGGAAATCGAACCAATTTCAATTTTGCTTCCAATCGAGCATTGATTGATAACCAAAGTTGATCCGGAAACAAAAATTTATGCTTTATTTAATTAGGAAATCTCGGCTCGGTTAGAAATTGCAAGGCTACTTTCAAGATTCTTGAATTCGAAATCAGATGATGAACTCATATTCTGACACAAGTCTCTCTAGCTTCCTACTTTAGTTTACTTCCTCCAGGATCTTCTCTAACCAATCTACCTTAAAGCCTAAATCTTTCATGTATGTCAATACAATGTCTGCTCCCAACAGATCATCGTAAGAGAGCTCTTGATAGTGACTGACATAGCGTCTTGAGTAGGTTGAGTAGGCCATTCATGCACACTGTTCTAAGATGTTTGTTCTTTACTCGAAACTCTAAACCTTTGTCTGGATGTCTTCTAAAATATACTTTTCACAGATTCTGCCTGAATTAAAGTAGAAACCTTAAGACATATCCATATATACTTTCAAGTAGGCATGTGATTCGGTGTGGTTCGGGGCAATTCCGTTCGGTTTCTTGATTTCGATTAGTTTGGATAATAAATAGGTTTGTTGAATTAAACCAATTAGAATTTCGGTTAGATTATCGGGTAGTTCGTGTAGTAGAGCACTTACCGAAATTAACCGAATTTTCATTTTAACCGAATAATTTTAGATAATCCCGGAGTGGGTTGGATAATTTCGGGTTATTGGTTCAAGTATTTTCAGTTAATACGGTTTATTTTCAAATTTTTGGTTTAATTCGGTTTTATTTCGATTTTGTTAAATAAAAAATTCAGTTTGGTTTTTCTATTTCGGTTAGTTCGAATAATAAATAGGTTTGTTGAATTGAACCAATTAAAATTTCGGTTACGCTATCGGGTAGTTCAAGTAAAAGAACACTTCATCGAATTTTAATTTTAACCGAATAGTTTCGGATAATCTCGGATTGGTTCGGATAATTTCAAATTATTCAATTCGAGTATTTTCGATTAATTTGATCATTTTCAATATTTTGATTTAATTCAATTTAATTTCGATTTTTATAAATAAAAAGATTCGATTAACCGTTCGGTTCATAACATAGGTCAAAGAGCTTAAAGAACAGGTTCTTAAACCATACACAATGACCAGACTTTGGTTGTCCATACTCCTTTGCTATTTTCATTAATTCTTGTGGAAACTGAGTCTTATAGAAACAGTACCTTACAGAAACACACAGAGTAAGCTTAAGCCTCAGATTATGGATCTAACTAGACTAGAGGTATAATTAGCCTTCCTCTAGAAGCAACCATGAGCTAAAGCAGTCTTCTTCTCCATTCAATTCAAAAGATAGAGCATGAAGAATTCAAGCCATGGAAGTGAATTGATAAGCATGAAGAAGTAATTCAAGATGAGAATTCAATCTCAACCACATAACAACAATCATTGTATGCGTGGGCCACAAGCTTACAAAAATTTAGGCTTATAAATTAATGTTTTGCAAAATTGAATCCTAAGCCAGAAGGCCAGAACCTTCTCTACTCAACTTCTTAATTTACCAGTTTATCTAAAGTAGATTTTATTAAAATTGAGGACCAAATTTGTATTTATTATATCGTAAACATATATTTGACTTGCTTGTCTTTAAAGCCGACATTGAATTAAATCACAGAATAGTCCAATAGAAGATTAGTGAAAACAATATAGACTATTTTATCATCTTTGTGTATATTGGACTGTTTAGTTAAAAAAAAGTTTTAAGATTGACTGTTGTATAATATAATAAGAAGTTAAATTACAAAGTTCAAATAACATAGAAAGATTCAAAAGTTAGAATTAAACATAAGAAGACCAAAGTCAATGTTATAAATTTAACAGAGAAAACATTGCAGTACCAGAACATTATAGTTAAGTTTGTTTTTAAAAGCAAAACATTTAAATCTGTTTTTAGAAGCAACGTATGAAATGGGTTTCTTTGATAAGCTTTCCGAAATTTTCTTTATCTTTTCATCTCTCTGCATATAAAATCGATTGGTATTATCAAAAATTTAGAAATTGAAGATAATTAAATTGAAAATAAACTTACATTTTCAAATCTTCATTCATATAGAAGAAATGACTTGAGTTTTTTTTTATTATTAACCCTTTGTAACTAGTTGAATCTGTTAGAGTATACAATCCGCCAAAACCTTTAGAAGAAGCTAAAACATTGCTTTCTTTGTTGAACCTCAAAAAAACATATTCTGTAAATGAAAAATTTAGAAAAGAAATAAAGAATATAATTATAGAAAGTCTAAGACTAACCACAAATGAAATGATCGTCAAGACTCCGATGCAATTCATACTCCAAAATTTGATTGTACCATATTCACCACCAACAAAGAAGCGGTTCTTCGCGATGTTAAAGTCAATCGCACCGAACTGAACACTTGAAAGGTCAATATATGTTCTTTTGATTGACATCTCAGTGTAATCTCAATCCACTAGGAAAATATATCTCAATTCACTAATTTTACAAAAAACAGTTTGAAAAACAAAATTAATATAACATAACCTTAATTTTTCAGTGATAATTTTTAGAAACTAGATATTAAATACAAAGAATGATTTAACAAATAAAAGATTAGAAGAGAGAACTTATTCTTATCAACACTCTGCAAAAGTCGTAGGTTAATACAAATTTTTTGGAGATCATCATAGTTCATCGTCTTTGAGCTATTACAAGTCCAAACTTTTACCATTTTTGTCTGCTGAGAAAATATACTGAAATCCAAAAAATAATATCATGGACTTATGTATGTTAGAATAACATAGAAAATATGTCATCTAAATTTTTTTTCATATTCTTTTGTTGAAAATTTGTCTGATGAGTAATGATTTGACCAGCGATAAAATATAAATAAGATAACTTTTTATGAACTTTGGATCGTACATAATCATTATTTTTCCATAAAGGATTGAAACTAAACGATATTGATTTCATATGGTTATCTCCTCTTCAAACTCAACCTCATAATACATGAACAATTTTTTTTGTACAAATCTTGACCAATCTAATTATAATCAATACAATGAATAATTAAGAACTTATTACTTATCTATTCTGTAAAATAGGGTTATCTTCACGAAAATCAACTCTCTATTTATTTGATATGTGTAATTTTCATTTATATTTTTTCCTTTTAATTTTGTGTCTTTTTCAGTTAGTTACACTATTATTCAACCAATGTTTATCTCTATTATTAATTCACTATAATTCAAACAATCTATTTTAAGTTTAAGTTAGTTACGTTAAACTAATTAATTTAAGTTAGTTACACTAAACTAAACAATCTATTTTAAGTTACTTACATTATAATTCAAGTAATTTTTATCTCTACTATAAAGTTAATGCTATATTATAAATAATTTATAATAAATAATGTAAATTGCACTATATAAATTTTAATTTTTCACAACGATTTCCTTAATTTATTTTTATTTTTTAAAATCTTCTAACATCAAAATCTCCACCCGACTCCAAGGCTTCATTTTGCTTTTATAATTTCAACATAGATGTTTAAGTTGAAAGAAACATTCTTCATTATACAAAACTTTATATTTATTCAAATGAATAAGGTTCAATTTCTCATCTACAACATTGTTTAAACAAAAGAATTAATTTCCTTCTCAAATATTTATTTATTTATAGCATATATCTATAAGTTCATTACTAATTTATATCATTGCTAGATTGATTTTTACAAGTTATGTTTAAGATTTGTGTTTATCGTTGCCCTCAAGTACAACGAAATTTTGTGTCCCGGTGAAGAATCAAACCACCATCAATTATATTCTCATCTACAATATTGTTCAAACCAAGTTTTTTTATTCTCCTTGTCAAATACTTCCCTAATTCTAACATATATCTTTAGAAGTTAATCATGTTCGAAGTTATGTTTAAGATTTGTCTTTATCTTTAGAAGTCTTTTATTACCCCCAATCCCAAAGCATATTAACAGTTAATTGGTATCAAAGGTTTCATGAAAAATGAATATTTTTCTCTTATACAATCCTTTTTGAATATTTACAGCAATTATGTAATTTATTAGTGAAAATCTAACTATACCAAAAGGGGAGATAAATTAACAAAGAATCATGTAAAAAGCTGTAATAATTAATGATCAACAGAAAATATTCACTTTGACTACCCTCGCAATTAGGTTTATCATTTCTTGTGAAGCACGTTACAATTTAGAAAAATTAAAAGAAAAGAAATATCATTTGTCTTTCTAGTCGATGGGATTGACAAATGTTGTCGTAGATCATCGAACTTGAGAGGATAAGTTTAGAAAAATATATCTACAATCGAAGATATATTGTTTAGATCTACTGAAGATGACGAGTAATTAATCAATTTTAAATTCTAAATTAAGGTTTTTTAAATTCTTAGTGAATCATTTACAAATTTTAAGTTGAGACTAATATCTCGTGAACAAAATGTCAATATTGATATTCTTGTTTTAGAAGTGTGAGTACGTGATTTACTATTTTATGTAAATCACAAATCAGGTGGGGAAATTCAAGAAACAATACTCATTTCAATCAACTTTAATTGAATTTATGGAATTTGTTAAAAAAAAATCGACGGAAACAATATTCCATATTAAAAAAGGAGCTATAATCACACCGGTAATATTGGGTTAATAGTAAAATATCGGGACACAAGTTCTTGCATGTAGGTAGTGGCGGATCTATGTGAGAGGCTATTGTGGCATGTGTCACCTCACTTTTTTTTTTACAATTTTAAGATAAAATCAATAAATATTTACATTTTGTCATCATCAAAATTTATAACTTTCTATTATTGTCCCCACTAAATTAAATTGCTAGATCCGCCCTTACATGCAGACTCGATCCTAAGGCAAAGTTGACTAATCACGAACTTGCGATCCGTTTTATTATAAGTTATATATCGGTCCCCAATCATCCAATGTTCTTCAATAGTCTAGTGGTTAGATACATAAGTATGATTAATTGGATACCAGATACCACAATTTCTTTTATGATTCTGAAAAGACCCATTTTTTCATTATGCTTCCTGCCTATGAAAAGTGAGGCACGGTCTTGCTTGCACGCTACGAATTCACTCTTCTCGCGATGGAGAAAGATTGTTTACATGTATTTGGTCTTGGATCCATGGAGATTATGGACCGAAGTCTCGGGTTAAACAGAATAAGAAAAAAAGAGCTCTCAAACCAAAGAAAATTAGTTCTTTGCAAAATATGGGAACTTATAATTTTGACACAAGTCTCTCCAGCTAGCTTAGTACATTAGAACTCTTAAAAATTTGAAACCTAAACAAGATCATCGAACGTTAGAGGATAAGCTCTAGTGCTCAAAAGCTTTGCCTTCTCTATCTCTAGAAGAGCATTGACGTCTGAGTATGACTGCCTGAATTAAGTAGAAACCTTAAGACATATTCAGAAACTCAAGGAAATGATACTTTCAAGTAGGCCTACTATCAATTTGGTTTGATTCAGGACAACTCGATTCGTTTATGGTTAAGTTGGGTAGTGAATAATGTTACTAAATTGAAACATTTGAAATTTTGGTTCGGTTCGATACGGTTCGATCATCAGATAATTCAGGTAATAGAAAACTTATCGAAATTAACCGAATTTTTGGTTTAACCGGATAGTTTCGGATCAGTTCGAGTAATTCAGATTATTCGATTTGAATATTTTCGTTTATTTTGGTTTAGTTTCAAAACTTTGGTTTAATATTAAAATTTATAATAAAACAAAATTCGGTTAACTACTTGGACCAATGACCAAACTTATTGCAATTTTACTTGATTATTGATTGATAACTAAAACCGAAATTTTAGTTTGGAAATCTCGATTCGGTTGGCTGCTTTCGTTTACTGATGAAGTTTCTTCTCGTTTTATCTTTTTGAGAGGTTGTGTTGCCTCTTCAGATAATCCGATAACTTGAAGAATATATATTTCAGCAACAATCTTGACTTCATTGTTCACAATAAATACATCTGCATGAATTAGGTCAAAGGGGGATCATATCTAGGAAACCCAAAGAGGCGAGTCTCTTCTCATCACACCAGTTTTTTCTTTCTGGAAAACATACAACTCTAGTCAATCACAATCACTGTGTAAAATTATCGAACCAAATGGTAATTTACCGAAATGATTCGAAATTCATTAAATTAAACTTTGTAAAATCCAAATGGATATAAAAATTTCTATACAAAATTTCTTGAACCGAACCGAAACCCGAATTCCAGTTAATCGAAAGGTTAACCAAAATTAATTAAAATGTATACATTTTTTGTTATGGTGAAACAAAACTAAATTTTTTAGTTCTTGTAAAATTTATACATTTTTAATTACTTAAATTTTATATAGTAAAATATGAATTAATTAATTATATATAGTAAAATATGTTTTTATAGATTTTATATATGGTAAAATTTATACATTTTTAGTTAATTAGATATATAGTAAACTACGTTTAAATGTATTTTTAAATTCCCTCCGTTCCATATTATATTATGTTTAAAAGTTTTTCACGTTAATTAATAAAACACAAAACATCATTTAATTTATCTATCTTTCATAAAACATCACTAACTTCATCTATTTTAGCCAATAAAAAACTATAATACATAATACTAATGGCTTTTAGCTTTAAACTTTTGTATTGAAAATCAAAAACATCACTTAAAATGAAACAAAAAAAAAAACCTAAGACATCACTTAAAGAGGAACGGAGGGGGTATATAATATTAATAAAAATTAATTATTTATGTTTATCTTTACCTTATTATTTTAGGTAAAATCGAACAAAATTATAAATTTAAGTCAAACCAATATAAAAAATTATTCTCAAATGGACAAATTTTTTGAAAAACAAAAAAAAAACCTAAACCTAAATAATCCAAATGAAAACAATAGAGTTTATTACCGAATAGTTAGCCTTACCTTTTCCTTTGGGATAGGAAAAAAGATTCCTACAAGAAGTCGATGCGTCACATTAAACCATAAAGACGAAAAGAAAACAAAGTTTTAATTTTGTATGTTTCTTACAATTTGCAATCACCGATCATGAATTCATTAAAGTGAATATAGTCAGATTGCAAATAGAAAGAACCGAAACCCTAGAAAACAAGTGAAACACTAAAGTGTCGTATATATCAAACTATAGCAAATTTAAAGTATCAAAGCATATTGGTTTTTTTTATGTTTGCTGGTCTTCACTTGTGGACTTTGGTCCAAAGTTCTGCATATCTAAAAACTCAACGGAAATGATATTCTCAAGTAGGTATGTGATCTGGTGTGGTTCAGAGCAATTCAATTCGGTTTTTCGATTTCGATTAGTTCGGGTAATAAATAGAGTTATTAAATTGGACTAATTAAAATTTCAGTTAGGGTATCAGATAGTTCGGATAATAGAATACTTATCGAAATTAATCGAATTTTCATTTTAACAAAATTATTTTAGGTAACCTTGGATTGGTTCAGATAATTTTAAATTATTCGACTCGAATATCTACGGTTAATTCAATTAATTTTCAAAATTTTGATTTAATTCAATTTAATTTTGATTTTGTTAAATTAAAAAAAATTGATTAACCATTCGGTTCAGAACCATATGTCAAAGAGAGAACATATATTCTCCAGGGAAGTGGATGTTGGAGTTAACTTGAACTAGAAGAAAAAGGAAACTTGTTAGATAAGTTAGAA
>OVAO01001427.1:0-15237 GCA_900406285.1 Biscutella auriculata
AGGAAACGCCACGTGTCATCACGGGAGAGCACCCCCTTCCTCTTTTATATATTAGATGTCGATGTTTCAACAGTTGCAAAATATTACTTTAATTAAGTTAAAAAAAAAAAATAAGTGAGATGATAAAACCCAACCGCTCCGAGCGATTCAAAGTCTTTGCACGAATGTCTCATTTCTCTTTCCTTCATCTTCGTCTTCAATGGCCAAAACCGAGAAGAAACCTCGACAAAGAATCGGCTCTTCTTCATATTTTCTCACCTGTTTCGGATTTTCCCAGAAAATATACTCCGATAAGCCCATAGTTGACGGTGATGAGAAGAAGACAATCAGTAAGAAGAAGAAGAGAAGTCGTTGGAATTTATTTTCAAAGTTTAGCCTGAAGAACGGTGAGATCAAACCGTCACCGATCGAAGAAACAGAGAAACCGACTTCGAGAGTTGAAAATGAAACTGATAAGCAGAAACTGATAAGTCGTGTTACTGATCGTAAGAATATTCCGGCTGATGATAAGACCGTGAATCAAGAATCAAAAGAGGTAAGATTTGTATAGAATCTCTTAAGATTCAATTTTCAGACCACCATTCAATTTCTTTCATGACCAATTTGATTTTTAGAAAATTCAAAAAAAAGAAAAAAGATCGATCTTATTTAATATTCCGATTGATTGTTTTCTAAAATTGTAATAAAAAGCTTTTTGTTTGTTTGTTTGTTTGTTGATTCCAGACAAAACCGAAGGAGTTAGGACATGTAACCTCAGACCGATCAAAACGCATAGAACCGTTGGATTCAATCAAAGAAGAGACGTGTGAGGAAACGGTGTCTAATTCAAACCGTCCCGGTAAACCCAATTTGAAACCATCTCGGGAGAGAAACGGGTCACGGGTCGGAAAGTTTGACCCGATGATTGGTATATCGATAATTATAATAACGCTAGTGATTATGTTAATTTGGGGACGACTCTGTGCAATTCTATGTACATCCGCTGGGTGTTACTTTCTACCTCGTATCAGAGACGCAGCCACGTTAGCAAAACGCAAACGCAATGGCAGCGACGGTTCAACCTACGTGCAGGATATTAATTCAGAGTCGTATAAAAGAAAAGTCATTTTGGACGGGTTTCTTGGACGGCAAAATCGCGTTTCGTTGTTGTGACGATAGCTTTTCTTTTTTGTTTGTTGTTTGGTCATAGTTTTAATTTTCTTATATAAGCAGTGAATTTCCGTTTAATAACGATGATTGATCGTTTGTGAATGGTTACATTAAGTAAAATAATTATATAAATCTGTGTTTTCTAAAGGTCAGATGTGTAAACGACGCCTATCGTTGTAGATTGTAATCTAATGGCAATTTTCTAGTGATGGCACGTGATGCAAAACAAGGAGCACGTGCATAACGTTTTGTGACTAGTCAATCGTCGAAACGAACTAGAAATTTTGGAATTCCAAAGATATCTAATAGGTCAATCTGTTTTCTTCGTGGGACAAGTAGAAATTCGAAGACTTTTGAATGAGAGTCGTAAATTTGCTACTTTGCTATACTTATTCATAACACTTGACGAATTTTCAAAACCACATTTTTATCTTTATACCTTTTGTTTATTTGTTATATAGTTAATGGTTACAACATTTAACCTAAACCACATTAAACCATCCAATTTAATCTTAATATACCACTTCAAGTCTTTATTTATTTAGCTAGTTTGATAAAGACATGAAAAAAATATCTATTTAATTAAATGGTGGAAAAGACCAGGTTGGAGATGCTTAATGAATGTATTCGCAATCTGATTCCCCAAAGTAATATGAATGGTTTGAGAAAATCCGATTTCAAATGATTATGAATTATGTGACAATCGACTTCCACATGTTTGGTTCTTTTATGGATCACGTAATTTGTGGTAAGATGAATGACAAACTTGGAGTCACATAAGAATTTAGCAGTGCTGATGGTTTGAAGTTGCAGAAAAGTGAGGATTTGCTCCAACCAAACCAATTCACAAGATACTAATAACATTGTAATTCTAGCAAGCTATATCAAACCAACCACAATATATCAACCAATTATTAATTAATTAATTGTTAATTGTAAAAGTAACACGACACAAACACATTTTCAAAACAAAATATACCTAACCAACCACAATATACCGACCATAAATCAAAGTATCTAAGATTACATCACATATTTCGCTAACTAAGCATGCAACCTTTGTTTAGGATCTTCTGATTATGACCTTCTCTTCTTCACTGTCAAAAAGTAAGATCGTCTCAACTGTTTTCTAGTTGTTACCTCAAAGAAAGAAATGCAGTCATTCAAACATTTTGTGTCATTTCAGCCACTTGATATTATGTTAAAATGTGAAGCCAATTTGTATAACCCTAAGCATAATATTTCACGTAACCATTAAAATTGGCTAAACTTAGTCAAGAATATCAAGTAAAACATGTTTTAGATTTTTGTAAATCAAGAATATTCAGATAATGAAGATTCATCACATCATAAAAATCAAAAATCAAAATCGACCTTTAATCAATTCTGATTTCTCTGTGTAATTTTGGATTCTTCCTTTAACAAATGCTTTAATCAAGCTCCCAACAAAAATGCTTTAATCCAGCTCCCAACAAAAAACAAAACCGACTTTTTATGAGATCCTCTTCGTTGAGATCCGACAAAATCGCTACGACGAGCTCGTCAAATTCGACAGATTCCGATACCATTACGGTTGATTTGGTTGAGGAGAAGAGATATTTGATCACCACGAAGTTTGATTCCGAGAGAATGAAGGTTTGATTCATTCACAAACTTAAAACAAGAATTAAAAACTATACTATTATCGATTGAGAAATGAAGCAGAGAAAGAGAGATACTTTCTCAATTTTGCATTGATATAGAAGAGAAATAAATAAACTTTACATTTCTCATTCCCAAGAACGTAACCAGACTAAGATATACCATTGGATCATAAGTCACTAGCTTCATCGAGTGGTTGAGATTCTCCCTGCTTTATGAAACCCAAAAACAAATAAAAAATGTTTCAAAGAATGACGATATGTCGATATGTCATAAAATCTCAAAGTATTTAGACAATAGCACATTTTCAAATAAAAAAGTATCTCAAGTCATAAAAGTGTCATATCCTCTAATCATTTCTGAAAAAATGTGTTATTCTCTAATTCTCCCTATTTATTATCGATTACGTCGAGGAACTCTCCTTATAAGACGTTGGTCGAATGCTTTTTTTGAGTGATTTAGTATATATATATGAAATATTCAAAACGACAAATGTTATAGTGGAGAAGAGCAATTCCCACCAGAAATCGTAGAATTCGCAATTAGGAAGTGTGAAGTCTGGAAAAAGACAAGAGAAGAAAGATCTTCTAGAATGCCTGAGGGACATACCTCTTCACAGGGAGATACCAAGTCCAACATTCTTTTATCGCGTTAAAGATTTTTGGAAATTGTAAAATCTCATTTGGAAAATGACTTGCATCAACTACCTACAATGTTTTTGCAACTATTACATCATTGACTTCCATGACTTAGTTAAAACGACACAAAATTGATTTGACTGGCTGGCATTAGCCACATAAATTTCACCATTTGTAGTTACAAACTAGCAAAAAAAGATGGCTAATAATAGGTCAATTGGTTTTCTTCGGAAGACTTTGAACGAGAGTCGTGTTTGCTACTTTGGTATACTTATTCCTAACACTTTACGAATTTTCAAAACCACATTCTTTATTTTATTTGTTTATATAGTTAATGGTAATACAAAAATGCAAACGAATGACACACTATAAAATTAAAGAAGACTCGATATGCTATATCGTTACAAATATCTAAACTCTATCATTTGTTTTATGATTTAATAGTATATTTCTTTTAATGAAGGTGTCGTCATTGTAACTACTCTGAATCTGACTACACAATTATCTACAGAAACTATAATAGTTTCCACATATTAGCTTAGAAGAATACTGTTTTATTTGAATACATTCGTTCTATGGTGTTTTAAACAGAAAATATAATATAAAATCGTAATACATTAAAATGGGACCCAATTTTCAGATATCAAACTTCTCCCACCGTTGACCGGGAAAAACACACACAAGATCATATATTAACCGATTGGATTTGTTGAAACTTGAAACTAAAATACTAAATCATAATTGAAAATTAATATACAATTCATAAAAAAACTCGGTGATCATTTAGTCAACATCTATATTGGGTTCTTATCTTTCATTTTCTACTTGGTTAATAATCCGAGAGTTCGTAAATATTAATTTTCTATTTTTAAAAATTATATTGATTGTTGGAGGTTTATAGCAGAGTTGATAACAATTTTTATATTTCTCTGACACTTCGGTGTTCGATTCTCAATCGATACAATGACTTTAATGTGTTTTAGTGTAATCGGTCCTGTGGTTCATGTTGTAAAAATAAATAATGTTGATTTGGTAATACCATATTACACAAAAAGAGATATTATAAAATGTTCAAATTTTATATTTGATAAATTATGATGATTTGAATAATAATCAACAAAATTTGTGAAATTTTGTATAATATTTATAAATTTTCATTTTTGGAGTTTTGTTATTTGATGGATTTAATAGACCATTGAAGTTAGAAATTTTTATAAATGTTAGAATTTTGTTATTTTGAAAAATTAAATGATTTGGTGAATAATAATTAATAAAAGAAAGAAATTTTGTAAAATATTTAGAAATTTTCATTTTTGGAAATTATGTTGTTAGGTAGATAATGCTAAGAGAATTTGTAAAATGTTAGAATTTTGTATTTTGAGAAATTATGTTAATTTGGTGGATAGCTTCACAAGAATGTAAGATTTTGTAAAACGGTAGAATTTTGTATTTTAAAAAATTATGTTGATTTGGTGGTTAGTAGTCTACACAACAAATATATTTTATAAAATGCTAGATTTTAAACTAATAAAAAAACTAAGAGACTGTAATTTTATATTTTGGAAAATTGTGTTGATTCGATGGATAAAAAATACGCCATAAAAATTGAATTATTTTGTAAAACGATTAAATTTTGTATTTTTGGACCTCATTCGAGAGATTTTGTAAAACACTAGAATTTTATATTTTGAGAAATTATGCTGATTTGGTGGATAAAAGTAAAAAAATCTGCGAAAATTTATTAAAAACTAGAAATTTATATGAGTTGGAAATTATATTGACTTAGTGAATAATAGTTTACAAAATGAGTAATTTTGTAAAATATTAGAATTTTGTATTTTGAAAATGATGATGGTTTGACGGATAATAGTTCACAAAAACTAAAATATTTTGTAAAATATTAAAATTATGAGAGGTTTATAAAATATTATAATTTAAATTTTGTGAAATTATATATATATATATATATTTTTTTTGGTGAGGTATTTTGTGAAATTATCGTTGGACCAAATTATAATTTTACACCAAATTCCAATTTATATAGTCGTTGAAAATTATTATAAATTTAGAATTCAAAGAAAGCTAATAGATGAATCGGTTTTTGAATGAGACTCGTGCTTGTTACTTTGGTGCACTTATTCGTAACACTTTAAGAATTTTCAAAATCACATTATCAAATGTTCAAAAATCTTCACAAAATAAAGAAGAAGACTTGATATGCTATATTCTTTGATAACGGTAGAGTTGTTCTAACCACTTTGAATCTGACGACACATTTATCAACATAAACTATAATGATCCCATTATGGACAAAATATCCGATATCCATTTGATAAAAAAAAAATATATATATATATATATTTTCTACAAAGCAAAACAAATACAAAGATTTAACATCCGCTAAAAGTGATTCGGATCTGCATAGCTACCATGAGGTTATTATACTATAGATAAACGTTAAGCAGGTGGTTGTTTTTAGTACTAAAAGAAACATTCAAAAGATTTTGAGAATGAACCAATTTTAACGAGCATTTTGCACTTGTGTGGATTTCTGATATGACTAGAATTTGCAGTATGAATTATTTAGCTTCTTTGATCTGCTGGGTTTCTTTGTTTGTCTACACATCTATTTGGTCTCTCTATATCTGGATTCCTTATTTATTATCCTGTCTTGCTAGGTTGCAAGCAGTGCTTGAGATGAAGAAGTAAGGCTTGTCTTGTTCTTTAGACTTGCCTTCGAACCTCTTTAACTTAAAAGACCAAGTGTGGAAATTAGTGATGTTGCTGTGGGCTAAATAGGCTTAGCCCAGAGATTTTCGTGTTCGCTGCTACACATATCTGTCGGAGTACAATACCCAACAGAGAGCCTCATGTCTCCTTACCGACAAATCGAGAATCTCGAGTGTCATTTCACGATCTGAGATATTGTAGGGACCAGAGAGTTCCAAAGTCATCGGAAAGCTTATAAGATTGGTTCTCAGAATTCTGCACGTTAGATTCTTTTTACACTCTTTCAAGTAATTAATTTAGACGCGTTTGATTTCGATTTGATTGATTCCCGGATTTTTCATTACGGTGGAGCCAACACGTTAATTCACAACAAAAACATTATTCAATAAATGCCATGAAATTACATTTTAGTAATACCTTACAGTGTTCATCAAATTTAGAAAATAAAATTAAAAAAATTTGACTACACTACGGATTTTCCCGATAAAAAACCCCCACCAAATATTCTTATATAACTTACAAAATAGTCATTACATCATCACACTATCATCAGAAAGCTTCTGCCTTCTGTGTAATTTTGAATTTCTGAGTTTTTTCGTTCTTCTTTCTTCAATTTTTCTCTAATTTCTTTACTTCTATTTACTCAAGTCGCTCGTTTTGCATTTGATTTGTATATTCCTCCAAAAAATATGGCAGTTAAATAACCAGAAACTGACCTTTTTTAGTCTAGCGCAGTTTTGTTTCTCCGTCCTGTTAATGGCTTTGGTAATCCATCAAAGATAGAGCTTGTAATGGCCACAGGTGTAAGCAATTCAGGTTTCAAGCTCCACTTCGATGTTGTCCATAGAGACAACGAACCATTATTGCTGTTACCCTCTGGATCTTGTAGACTCGATGCACTCGATGATTTTCTTACACTGCAAAAACTGTCTGAAACTGGACCATCCATCAAGTTCATTGGTGCCGGACCAAAGTTACTGGTTTCAGATTCTGCTGATAGATTGGTTCTGCTTGAAGCTTTTGATCTCAAAGCTAAGCCTTTTCCGGCTATTGAAAGAAACCCACCATTGCTGCTACCGTTCTCTTCTTTCATCATAAGTTCTGGAGTCCTTGATGTAAAATCTGCTTCAGATTTTTGCCGTCTTCTCAAAAACTTATCGGAATTCGATTCCTGAGGAGCATTGTCGGGTGATTGGTTGACCTCTTCGATAAGTGAATTGACCAAGCTTCTTGATTTCCTGTGGTGATTTAAGGGAGTATTCGTGGTTGGGAAAGGTCTGAGATATTGATTATCATTGTTTTGACGATGAGAAGTTTCTGTCTTGTAATTTCCCATCTCGAAGCATCCTCCTGCAGAGACTGTTCTGTTTGCTGGGTTTAGCCCGTAGTAACCTTGCAGTGAGTACATGGCTGGAGAAACTTCCTTTTTCGACGATTTCAATCTCAGAGACTGAAATGAGTCAAACAAGTCGTTGTTGCCATGGTTTGGTGATTTCATTTCGTGGCATGAACACCCTTCTCTGCAAATAAGATTTGATATATTAGAGCCAAGAGAGGACTACTTGTTAATGAATATGCAGAGCTTCCGGTCTCAACGCCCAGTAGACCTTTACTATTAAAAAATTGAGTGGCAAAGACTCGAGGAAGCAGGTTTTATGCTTGATGACAAAGTTATACTTACAAACTGAAATACCAAGAGTATTGGAATCAAACAGAAGTAAGAACCAACAACTTAAGTTGCTTCCAGTAGAATTTCTAGTTCAGAAGTGACATAAAGAAAACAGGAACTGCTCAAGTACAAATGTGTCATGTCACGCTAGCTCTATCCTTGGATTTCCTCTTTTTTGCTTTTCCATTTATTCAAGAAAGAAAAGCTAGCTTAGGGAATGTAAACTGATCTGCTATTGGTTAAACAAAAAAGCATCTACATCTATCAGAAAATAAGAATCCATCATTGGAAGAACTAATGCTAGCTCTCAAAGATCATGGCAGTAATTTGCAAAGGTAAAGATGGCAAGTGATAACTCATTATAAAAGAAGACCAAGAAGCCTTTAGTACCTATGGTTTAAGGAGCCATTAGATAAACATGGAGAAGGAGGATGTCTTCCAGGTAATGGAATCTGAAGAGTCTTGAGAGCAAACATTTGAAGATCAGTAACAAGGCCATTCATCTTCTTAACATCTGCAACCTGGAGATATTTCAAACAATATAACATCAAAAGCCTAAACATTTTCCTTCATGTGTCAATTCCAAACAAAAAAAAAAATATTAATGGAAATTTACCAATAACCATTAATTTCTATACCTTTTTATCAGTGATTCAAATTCAAATACCGTTGTATGTCAATATTACACAACAACCTACGAAAAGTCATATACTAATCTGCAAGTGTAAATAAGCGATGACTACAGATTTCGCTAAATCAAACTACGGATTTCGATATTTGGGGGATACAAACCGAAGAATCGTTAGCAGAAGAGATAGAATTCCACCTCGACACCGTATTTGATGGCAATGCCGGCGAGAGTATCAAACTTGGAGATGCGGTGTTCGATATAGCCACGGTCAGGCGAGTTGGGACAAGGAAAAGGCGGGGAAGAACTGGAAGATGGAGGAGACGAGGTGGGAGACGGGATCCGAAGTATCTTCGATCTAACAGGACTCCTCTCACGGCAATTTTCCGATCGATCTAAGAATCCGTAACCATTATCGTCGTGGAATTTCCCGTTGCTGTAATCTGGAGTCCCATTTCGACCAGAAATGCGTCTCTCTCGATCCATAAACATAATCGATGGAAAATCAAACTTATTGTAAACTAGATCTGATCAAAATTCAACATCGAGTAGGAACGGTGACGGAGAGATTAAAAAAAACAAAAAAAAAAAAAAAAAGAGGAGAAAAAGCGAATACAGAAAACGACGAAAATGCGTCGAGAAATTAACGAAAGATGGGTGGAAGAAAAAACTCGTGGAGAATAGAGGGAGTCGAAGTTTTCTTCGAGGATCGATTTAAATTTTCTTAATTTTCCCAGATTTTCCGGGAAGAAAACGAACCAGAGATCTCTATGCTCCTCTCTCTCTCTCTCGTCGCAACGGTGGATATAATACCAAAATTGTATATAATGACCTCAAAAATAGACCAAAAAAAAAAATAGACCAAAAATAATATCGGATTTAAATTATTTCATCATTAGGAGTTTTGATACACTTTTACAAAACATAAGAACTGCTTTACAGCAAAAATAAATTAAAAACACACTATGATTAATTGAACTAAAACATTTATAAAAAGTCATTAGGTGATGTATTAAGAAAAACTAGAATTGACCCGCACTGAATATTTATTATTAAAATTAATATTACTTAACATTTTTAGATAAAAAATATACAAATCTTTTTATATAATAAGAGAACTATTAGAGGTTAAATCTCAATCTCACAATTTTAATTTTCTTTTTAAATTCTAATATCTTAAACTTATTAAACGTATTGACAAACATTTTTTATTTAATTATTTTTAATTGATTAACTTATATATTAAAAATAAAAGTATTTGAATTCACGTGTCAAATCCATAATTTTGCTACTAATTCTTTATTCTTTAAAAATAAATATTTTAAATTTATTGTCAAACATGCTTATATTTAGTTTTTTTTATTTGATTTTTATTATTCGTGTGGCTAAACAATACATTCTTAATATTTTTTTTATAATTTAAATAAATACTTAGTTGATTCAAAATCACAAAAACAACAATCTAATATCTTTGAGGCCACATGGCAAACAAATTATTGTCTATAAATTAAATTTTGAACGATAATCTAATATGTTGACAAAAATAATAATCTAATACATTTAAGTAAATATAATTTTGTTAAATATTTTGATGATAATAATAAAATTTGGAAATAGTCGGGGTTCTAACCTAGTTATAATAACTATAATAGCATATTCAACATTATTTTGTTATAACAAATATCAAGTAAAATAATAAATAATATAATTGAATATCTCATGAAATTTTAATACTTTTTAGAGTAGTAAGTAATTTAGAGATATTACAAATACAAAATCGTATATATCAATTTTATTAGGTGATTATTTTAGAATATGTCAAAAGTATTCCTTTAAAATATTTATTCGGTATTTCTTTTGATAACGAAATATTTTTCTAGTAATATTTTATTATGACCTTTTTGTAATCTAATTTATTATGACTATTTGTAATAGATAAACTTTACTTCAATATGATAGACTATGTTAGGATTCGGTTATGGCCGAATTTTATTGTTATCATTAAAATATTTAACGAAAAATTTACTTAATATAATGTATTTATAATTATGTGCTTTTTGTCAACATACTAGATTGTTTTTCAAAATTTAATTTTTAGGCAATAATTTGATTGACTTTAAAATATAGAAAAAATGTGGCCTTAACTTTTGTGATTTTGAATAAGTTAAGTATTTATTTAAATTATAAATAAATAACATTTTATTAAGAATATATTGTTAATAATATATATTTAAATTATATTTCTAAATATAATATGATGAGAAAAATTTGGAATAATTTTTTATAATTTTGAATAAGGTGAATATATATATATATATACATATATCTATATGTTCAGAATGTTAAATAAAGAAATTTTAATCGAAATGATTTAATAGAATATATTGTTTATATAAATAAATTAAAATTTTATTGAAAAATTAAAAGAAGTTTTTTAAATAAGTTAAATATGTATTTCAATTATAAATAAATATTTTTATTAAAATATATTGTTTGACAACATGAATAATAATAATAATTAATTAAAAGGAATTAACTATAAATATGTTTGACAATTGACTTAAGATGTTAAATTTTAAAATAAAAAATAAGTGGAAAAATTATGAATTTGACACGTGAATTTTAATATATATTTTTAATATATAAGAAGATTATTTGGAGAAAGAATAATTATTAGTTACATACTTGCAAAATAAATTACGAGAAAAACTAGCAAATAATCCATTTTGAAATTCTATGTTTCTATTTCTGGGTTAGATTATTAAATAAAAATAGAGGAGATATAATAAACAGATATTTGAATCTAATTTAAGATTCTCCCAGCCAGATAGGCATGGGCTCTGGCTGATGTTCCAGTTCCGAGGGAGGGAAGGTTCAGCGCCTCGATCTATACAAACTAGGATTATCCTTTTTGTAGAGTATCGGCGCGGTATAGGTCGTCAGAGGTTTCTTGGATAGTCTGGTATTTGTGGAAAGCTATGAATAACAAGGTTTATCGCAATGCGACTCCGGACTCTCAGGATATTGTTAGGTTAGCAATCCAAGAGGAAAATGATTAGTCGGAGGCCCAGAAGGGGGGAGAGACAGAATATGAACGAGAATTTAAACCACAAGGTTACACATGTTGGATAGACGGATCCTGAAAGGATACTGACAGGTTCTCGGGATTAGGTTGGTTCGGACAGGGATCAAATACAGAGGACTTTTTGGTCGGTGCAAAAATGATTGCAAGAACTCAATCCCCTCTATTCTCTGAAATGGAGGCTTTGCTTTGGGCTATGGGATGTATGGTACAACAACGGAAGTTTAAGGTCACGTTTGCAACCGATTCGAGAGAGTTGACCTATATTATCTCTCACCCAGAGTTATGGCCCTCCTTTCAACACCTATCCGCTCAATATGGAGATTTGAAAAACATGTTCACGGAATGCAAGTTGAGCTGGATACCGAGGATAAGAAGACCGATTCTCTTGCTCGCAATGTTCGTTCTCGACTATTCGAAACATCTTTCGTAGGCGCGGATTTCCCAAATAGATTCAAGATGAAAATTTAAGAGTGTAGTTTAGTTCTTTTTGCCGAAAAAAAAAATCTAATTTAAGATCCAGTAAACGAGTTTTGTAGAGAAAACAATAATAAAGAAAATGATGGTGAGTAAAAAGACTTAACAAACAATAAAAAGCTGATTACTTCTACTACTAGATAAAACAAAAGCTTGAAGTCCAAATCCAAAACAGAGTAAAGAAATTGTATAATGTCGGCGAGTGCGATAGAGAGAATTTGCCTAACTACAAAATACACAAAGTGATTTAAGAAAAACGAGATTGATTGGACATGAAAAGTCAAACTATCTCCAAGAGTGGGGTCCAATTCAATTAAATTGCTTTTGGGTTGAGAGATATAGTCTAAGTTTGTCCAGTTTAGATGTTTGATGCTTTACTGATTTATACACATGACTAAAACAATTAAAAGACTTGATGAATGAAGAATGGGTGTCTTGAAAATTCAAAGAGGCTCAAGTCTAGATTCTTAGAGCTTCTCCAACGTTCTGGTTTTGAGTTTCTTAATGTGTTATTCGAGAAAAAAAAAAAAAAAATTCTGACACAGTTCCTTGAGAAAAGAAACGGTTCTACGTGTAGGAGTTTTGACGCGCGTGAAGGAACGGTTCTACGAATTTTTTTTGTTTTTCACAAATTTTTTTTTCTCGCCACAATTATTTTCTCTTTATTTTCCTTTTGCTCACTATAATTATTTTTAATTTTTTTATCAAATTATCGATTGATATATTAATATTCACGATAATTATTTCATAATCATTATTTAATTGAATATTTATATTTAATATCCTAATTAGTTGGTTATAGATATTTTAGTTTATATTTTTAATGTTCCCACGAATCAAGATTAGAATTAACCGTTTTTACCCTTTTAATATGTACTTATTTTAATAATATGTTTTTATTGTATTTTTAAAAAAATTATATATGTTATATATTATGAATTTAATAATAAGTTTAAAGAAATTTAAATCTCGGCAATATTATGAGCAATCGAATCCGAGTTCGGGATAATGCAATACACCAACAATTGAAAACAGATTTGGTTGAGAATATTTGACTCAAGTTCGGCACGGATCAAGATTACAATTAACCGTTTTCCCGTTTAATATGTATTATTTTAAATTAATACTTTTTAATTTATTTTGAATTTATATGTTTTATCTTATGTAATAATTTTAATAATTAACCTTTTCTATTAATTATAATAATCAGTCAAAAATATTAATATAATATTCATAAGAGCATGAACAATGCTAAAGATCCTTAGAGGGGTGCGTAACATTATTATATTTAAAAAAATGCTAAGTAACTCATTAAGGGATTTTGTATAATGTGATTAAAAAGGAAGCTCCAATGGGAAGGGTTTCTTATGAATATAATATTAATATTTTTTACTAATTATTATAATTAATAGAAAAGGTTAATTATAAAAATTATTACATAAGATAAAACATATAAATTCAAATTAAATTAAAAATCATTAATTTAAAATAATACATATTAAACGGGGAAACGGTTAATTGTAATCTTGATATGTGCTGAACTTGAGAGAAATATTCTCAACCGAATTCGCTTTCAATTGTTGGTGTATTGCGTGATCCTGAACTTGGATTCGATTGCTCATAATATTGCCTAGAATGATTTAAATTATAATATCTATAATTTTTAAAATATTAACAAAAATATCTCTAACCAACTAATTAGGATATTAAATAAAAATATTCAATTAAATAATGATAATGGGCAAATAATTTAATTTTAAAAGTAGGCTAAACTATCTCTAACCGACTAACTAAGATATTAAATAAAAGTATTCAATTAAATAATAATAATGAAATAATTATCGTAAATATTGATATTATATCGATAATTTGATAAAATTTTAAATATAAACGAAATATATTTTGCTAGCTATATTAAATAAAATTATATTTTATTAAAGCAAAAATATTTTTATTATAAAAATAACCGCGTTGAATGCGAGATAAATTTTTTTTAAATTGTTAATCTGAAAAAAAAAAAAATAGTCAGGCCAATGGTGACCTGACATGTGGCATTTCTTCAAAGGAAGGATCGATCCTTGAGGAAGGATCGTTTCTTCCATCAAGAACCCTTTCCAACATATTATATTAATTTTTTTTTATCAAGGAACGCTCGTAAATGAGCGTTGTACATACTCTAAGGAACTCTCCCCATTAAAACTTCCTTTTTAATCACATTATACAAAATTCTTTATTGAGTTACTTAGCAATTTTTTTAATATAATAATGCTAAGCACCCCTCTAAAGATCTTTTGCATTGTTCATGCTCTTACTCACTCGCAGTCGCATGCTTTGTCTTCAAGGTAAGACAAAAGCAGATCCTATCCTGGAACAATTTTGAACCTTGCATCTAACATATTAACCCACAGAACTAGATTATATTTTTGGTTTAAAATAACCAAAATTGTATATGATCTAAAGAAGATCGCCTTGGCAAACTTGCCTTCAAGGCTCCAAGATCGTTCATGAGCAGAAACATTCACGAATAAAAATACAAAGATAGTCATTTGCACTACTGAAAACCATTTTTAAAAAACAGCATAAAACTAGCTCTTCTAACTTTGTGTGTTCTATCAAATATCTAAAATGAAACATTCTCTGTAGCGTGTGTGTAGCTGAGACAGAAAGTAAGAAACACATGAAACTTTCAAATTACGGAATTAGTCAAAGTCATGGTATGAGTTAATATAAACCATTGAATCACATTTACATAATATAATTAATAAACTATAAGAATCAACAAAAGTCAACAATGGGGATGTAGCTCAGATGGTAGAGCGCTCGCTTAGCATGCGAGAGGTACGGGGATCGATACCCCGCATCTCCATCTTTTCTCTTTTTTGATAATTCTTATAATCTGAACACATATAGTCTTGTCTTTTACATTTGGGCTTATCTATATCATTATTGGATCTCAACAAAATATGTTTTAGAAAAAATAAANGAAATTACATTGAAACTGATTTTAGATTCACTTCAAATGTAAAGAGCATATCAACAACACCAAGACGACTAATTTTGCACTTTACAGAGAAAAAGCTAGAGGAAGAAAACAAAAAAAATTAAAAGGATAAAATATTAAGAAGAAAAAAGGATTCCCAATATAGAGCTTAGTTGATTAGCTTTCTAGACTGGTCTGTTGAGTTCCTACTTGGTCTGATTGAGGAACTGAAACAACATTACC
>OVAO01001428.1:0-13869 GCA_900406285.1 Biscutella auriculata
ATGCCATAATCACCCGAGTCAATTGCCATATCCAATTGCTTAGTATCTCTTTATAATTTTTTAATCTTATCATTATTTTGTGTTGTTTTGACTTGAAATTCTTGTTAATTGCTATTGCCTTACTTTCATGGATATTGTTAGTGACAAACAACTCATTTGTATTAACCTCAACTTAGTAATCTCTCCATAGATTTAGTGTGTAATCAAACCCCGATTTTGGTCCGATAAACCCCGGATCATAAACCCACTATATTACATTGATATTAGTAGAGTTTTTTCCTTCATTAGTTAATAGTGAAGAGGCGAAAAACCTACTTATCAGTATGCCTAGAGGGAAGAGCACTAGACCTGAAACATGTTAGGTACTCTTTCCGATTTGTTTACTGGGGCGCTGGAATTGGCTCTAACCATAAGGAATCTTATCAATAGTCTTGAGACTGTGCCCGAAGTCCTCGATTAGGTTCCCAAGGGTATGCAGTGTTGGCTAAATTCCCCCTTCTCTCTACCCTCCTCGTTCTATCCCAAAGAAAAAAAGAATAAAATGTACGTAATAATAAGGAGACGGGCAAGGGGTACTAAATAACTCCACGTTCGATCCACCTACTACAAAACATGTAATTAGTAGTAAGGAGACGGCCAAGGGTTAATAACTCTACGTTCGATCTACCTGCTATGAAAAGATGTGGTTTAGAGGTAAGGATACGGGCAAGGGATCTCAAATAACTTCTTGTTCGATCCACCTGCTACGAGATCACCAAAAAAGATAAAAGAAAGAAAAGAAAAAGAATAAGGGCAAAGTGTCATTTTATGCAATAAAGAGTAGAGAAGGGAAAGAGACCTAAAGTCGCTAAAAATATGAATGTTCTGAAAGAGTTGAGAGTAGAGATTTAGATCAATAGCCTATCGATTGAGATAATGTCCTTCCTTTAAATTCATCATTGAGCCTTGTGATAGTGTCCGGTTTTTTGTTGTGTTGGATGCTTGGGTGATTGAAGTTTTTAGTTGTGGGTAACTTGAATCATGCTTTGTCTAGGATTGCTTACTTGGCCACCTTACTAACAACCCGCATATTTGAGCTCTTCGCTTTTTTCAAACCTCTCTCCTAAACCGAACTTTGTCTTGTTTGAGGACAAGCAAAGGTTAAGTTTGGGGAAGTTGATAGATAGTGTTTTTAACCATTTTTTATCCGTCTTTTGTATTTGTTTCTTCTTATGTATGATGCAGTTAGGTCATTTTAGGTTGCATTTGTGCATATTTGTTATTTTAGGTGATGGAGAGGACTTAAACAAGAAATTGGATCGAAAAAGGGAGCTAAGGACAAAAAACAGGGTATGTTGGGCCTAGATATTGGTCATGTTGTTATACCAACTTTGACAACAACTATGTCTCCCCTTAAAACTACAACATTTACTTCAACCCTTGTAATATCTTCCCTAGCGTATTTGACGTTGCTCTCCACATCTGTGAATTGCATATCCACCTCGAGTTTGCCAGCGATTGAAGCAGCGGATGTATGCTCCAATAGAATGTCAAGGTCTTGGGCGCTGCCTAATCCATATTATATTCTGCTTCTAGGCTTACTAACCTGAAAAATAAATAAACATAAATGTTGACATATTCATAAACTAACTAAAGTCGAACTAAGCATGTTACGGTTTTTTTACTAACATTTACATAAACTAAATTAAATTTGAAACTAAGCATGCTAAACTTATCCGTAAAAAAACATAGGGATAATTATCTATATCCCCCCAAACTATATCCATATAACATCACTTCCACACGAAGTTTGGATCTCTTTCTATTTGTCCCTAAATTGAAAGTTTTAAATCTAATTTCACTCAATCTTAAAATTCAAAATCTATTTACCCAATTTCGGTTTATTATATCGATTTAAAACATAAATCAAAATAACCAGTAAAAAATCAATTAAAATCTAACTAAATTAAATTCTCTATTTTTAAACCAAATCGAATATCTCTATCTCTCCTCTCTCTATCGCCGATACTCTTTCTTCTCTCTTCTCATTCGATTGAACAGTCAAAATCCATTATTTATATGATGATTTTGTATGCCAACCATTTTCAATTATAAATCACATAGTTTTGAGATTAAGAAAATGAACAATAGATTTTCGAAGATGGGAAGATCTTTCAAAAAGACTAATATGAACCTCATTTTCATGTGTCACCGTTTGGATAACAAAATTCTTCTTTTCCAAATAGATTTTTATTTTGATTTGATGAATCGTTGTTCTTCACAGTCTAAATCCTGGTCTTTGTTCTATAAATCTGAAATCGAAACTGAGATACAGGAATAATAATTTCCGAATTTCATTGGATTACACTAAGAAGTCATGAATTGAGGAAAAAATGAAGGGTTGCAGACGTTTACAAAGGTTTCGATTGGGAATCGAGAGAGAGATAAAGAGAGATTGGCGTGAGAAATTAAAGTTCATTTGTTTAAGCCATGAAGAGTAACTTAACCCACGACGTAGCAATTACTCAGCTGCGGCGAGGAAGAGCAATTTTAACGAAACAACTACGGAGATGAATTTCACGAGATAAGGAGAATCTGATTCATCGAGACTCCTTCACATTGTTGGTTGTTTGTCGTTGAGAGTGAAAGAGAGAGGAACAAAAGAGAGAAAGACGGGAACGATGGGGGAATTTAACTCTAGAGGTTTTTTCCTTTTTACAAGCAAAGAGTACGATTTTTTCGAGGAATGAGGTTTGGACGGCGAGATTTATAAAGATATCTTGATGTTTTATCAATTCCTGTAATAAAATTATGTTTGATTGAAATCATCTATGTTTAATCCAGAAAGAGAAAAAGAGAGGAAGATAGGAGATTAGGCTCGAGAGAAAAGAGAGAGAAAGAGAGAGAGATCGAAAGAGAAATGGAGAGGGGAGAGAAAAATGAATTTTATTGGTTTATGATTAGTTTTTGGTTTGTCAATTTTAATTAAGTGGTTTATTCGGTTAAATAATATATTTGGTTACGGTAAACCAACATTAATTTGGATTTTGTGCAATTGGATCTATTACTTTCGATTTGTGGGTAAACTCATATTTAACTTTTAAATTATGTGTAAATTGATACTTAACTTTTAATTTAAGAGGAAATATAAAGATGTCCAAATTTTGTTAGAAGTGATGTTATATGGGTATAATTTAGGGGAAAATAGATTGTTATTCCAAAAACATATATACAAACTATGCATTGTTAAGATTTACATGCTAATATATACGTAAACTATGTAATTACATAAATTAACTAATTTATTGCTGGTGCTATAATAGATGTCATTGATTGATGGTACGATTGAGAAACACGTGGCTGTTAGTTGGGTTGTGGTTTACTCCACCTTCGAAACAATAGTTTATGTTCCAAAGTCTACAAAAGATCCAACCAAAAACATAACCAAACTCGATTCAAAAAATAAAATAATTCGAATAAATTTTAAATCTAAAAAATTGATAACCGAAATTTGAACATACCCTCAATCGTTCAAACCTAAGTTATCTTGTTTAAGGCTTTATTTCTAAATTTTTATTTTATTTTTTGAACTGAAAATTCCAGAAATATTCTATTATCCATCAATACTATAAAAAAATAAAATAAATGTTTTATGTATCTTAACAATAATTTATTTTGAGGATTTCAATGGTAGAATTAATTTGAGATTCTTAAGATTAAAATATTAATTTAAAAAAAATATTATTAGAAATAAAAGTAATTTTTAAAAATTTATTTAAACTTAACAATAATTTCATAACATATAACATATAATTATAAATAAAATACAATAAAAACATATTATAAAAAGAAGTACATATTTAAACGGGTAAAAACGGTTAATTGTAATCTTGATTTGTGCCGAACATGAGCTAAATATTCTAAACCAAATCCGCTTTCAATTGTTGGTAAATTGCGTGATCCCGAACTCGGATTCGATTGCTCATAATATTCCCGAGATTTGAAGACATATTTGTAGAATATGTATAATTATAATGATTAGAATATATATAATTAGAATATATTATCATATTTCATAATTTAAACAGTTAATTATCTATCTATTATCTTAAACCATGGTTTATCTACTACAAATAAGTCATAATGGACTACCTAGAATGATTTAAATTACAATATCTATAAATTTTAAAATATAAACAAAAATATCTCTAATCAACTAACTAAGATATTAAATAAAAATATTCAATTAAATAATGATAATGAGCAAATAATTTAATTTTAAAAGTAGGCTACAATATCTCTAACCGACTAACTAAGATATTAAATAAAAGTATTCAATTGAATAATGATAATGAAATAATTATCGTGAATATTGATATATCTATCGATAATTTGATTAAAAAAATTAATAAAAACTAAATATATTTTGATAGCTATATTAAATAAAATTATATTTTATTAAAACTAAAATAATTTATTATAAAAATATCCGCGTTGAACGCGGATCAGTTTTTTAAAAAATTGTTAAGCTGAAAAAAAAGAAAAATATAGTCATGCCAATTGTGGTCTGATACATGGCAATTCTTGAAAATTCTTAAGAAAAACCGGTTCTTGCTTCAAGAAACTCTTATTCATTTTTTTAATATTATTTGTTTCNGAACGCGGATCAGTTTTTTAAAAAATTGTTAAGCTGAAAAAAAAGAAAAATATAGTCATGCCAATTGTGGTCTGATACATGGCAATTCTTGAGAATTCTTAGGAAAAACCGGTTCTTGCTTCAAGAAACTCTTATTCATTTTTTTAATATTATTTGTTTCGAAATCAGTACCAAAAAACACAATACTGCATGTGTTGTAGATGGCCTAAGATATCTTTCTCTATCAAAAATATCTATATAAGAATTATTTATTTACGTTATAGTTATTATATACTTATACCATCTACATTCAATAGTTTTATATTTGGTATTGACGTCAGGAAGTATGTGGAAATAAATAAATTTTGATAATAAATAACGTATGCATGAGGTGAAAATGGCAAAAAGTAGGAAAAATGCAAGATTTACAAGTTATCATAAATTTTATTTGGCTATAATAATAGTAATTACATGTGATCTTAAATAATAATATTAAACACATATTTGTTAATTTTCCGAATGTATCATGTAGGAATTTTGTCCTTGGTTAAAAGATATTCAGATATAAAGATATATCCCTCTCATGAGGATGCATAATCTAAAGCGGTGGAACATTAAAATGTATATGAGAGGTAAAATTGATGTGACGCTTAAAGATACAAAAGAAGATTTAAATCAACCAAATTTTGAAATTTTGTTTGGTATAGGATGACAAGTAGTGCATAAATTCTTTATGTTTGCATTTAGAGTAAATATTGGAGATAATAAAATATTTAACAAGTGTAGGTACATGTGTTGTATTTTGATGGTCAAGATATTTTAAAAGAAATGTGTGGCTTAAACGTAACAAGATTCGGCAGGTTGAAATATGTCGTTTTAGACGTAAGTAGATACTTGAAAACTGGTTATTATCTATAAATATTGCTTAATATAATTCTAGTAAGTGTTTACAAGACTTGAGAATCTAAATCTTGTTCTTAACGATCCACTCTAATTTTTTAAAATAGTATATGAATATTCAAAAAGGTTGTGTGAACATGATGTTCTTCTACTTTTGAGACCCTTTGAAGGGAAAACATTTGCTCCAAACGAGTTAAAGGAAAATTATTATTGACGGAGGTTCAAACTCCTCCTCATACCAACCACATTTGAAGTTTCGAACCAATTTTTGAAGGTTTAGTGTATCTCCAATAATGCTTTACCTCTCTCTAAACTCTATATTTAGTTTTCATATTTTTTTCCACCAAGAACGTTTTATAAAATTATCTTCAATAATATTTTATATTCTCCTCTAAAAACTACTATTCATTTTTTTAGTTTTAGAAAATATTTTTTTATTTACAAAGTAGATTTTTAATTTTAATATGTTATCATTTTAAATCTTATATAAAATTATTATAATTTAATTTAAACTTATATAGATTAATATTTAAAAGAATAAACTGTTCAAAACAATCCATAAAACATCTTCTATCTAGAACATAATATTTTCCCCGAAAAAGGAGAATCTCGGGTTTTTTCCCAAAAATTCAGAATCCCAACTTTTTTTCGAGAAACATGAAATCTCAATTTTCTAAGAAACACTAAATCTCGATTTTCTGAAAAATGTGGAATCTTTATTTTTCGAAAAAAACTGACATTATATTTATATTGTATTTATGTATGTATGTCTCTTATCTCTGCACTTTAATCCTCTATTTAGTTTTCTCCTTCTGAAATTCTGTTTAGACCTCTTTCCATAATAATTGTCATATATAATTGTTATTAACAAAGAAATATTTGAAAACCACTTAATTTGTCATATATATTAAAAATACGATATTGACCTTATCATCTAATAAACGTTGATCTACTTTCTTTAATATCTAATTTATTATAATAAGGTACTAAGGTTATAAGTTGCTGACAGAAAAAGAAAAAAGAAAATCTATTATACTAAATTGTAGTATTAATTGAAGTAGTGGAATCTTAGAAGTAATAAGTTATACTAGAATTATACCCGTATTATATGTATTATATGCGGGATAATACATTTTTAAACTATAATTTTAGGATATTTTAGTTTTACATAGAATTATATTTTAAAAATTAAATATGCGATTAATAAATAATACTAAATAATTTTCTGTAAATTTATATAAGTAAATTTATTTAATTTTATAATGTTTTGTTTTATGGATCATGATTTTACCCGTTGATTAACCCGTCTGACCATTGTATTGAAGATAAATTTTTAAATGATTTTTGATAAAAAATTGTTTAAAAACATATTTATGCTAAAGACATATATATCCAATATAAATATAATTTGGTTTATTGTTATATTTATTAGATTTATAAATGTACATAAATCCAATACCAAAACTTATGTTTAAATTATTGTAATTAATATTTATGAAAAGGAAAATTATGTAGAACATAATTATCATATACTAAAAATTATATTTAAATTATAGTAATTATACTATATATATTGGAAAAAAAAAAATTGAATATTGTGAAATTTAAAAAGAGAGATAAATTAGGATCTTGTTGTTAAGAATAAATCAAATATTAACATATTTGATTTTTATAATTATTTTTAAATTTGTTTTTAATTGAAATTATATTTAAAATTTGTTTTTAATATTTTCTAAGTAGGATATTTTACAAAATTCGAAATTAAATATATAATTATATTTTTTATGTTTTAAATAACAATATTTAAGTTATTATAACCTAATTATTTGATTACATATATTTCCAGTTTTATCCTTAATGAAATTACACGTATTTCCAATTTTATCCTTAATGAATATTTTTAATTTGTTATTTGTTTCAATGCCATATCATGTAATATTTGATTGATTTAAAGGTTATATTCTTTAAAGTGATTCTGAAATAATACTATAGAAATTAAGTTTTTTCTTTAGATACACCGAATTATTAATATTAAAGTGGATTCTTGCTATACGCGAATTATTTATTGTAGTGTATTCTATTTTGTTATAATAATTAACTGACTTTGATTTTTTTTCAAAATTATATATATATACACATATATATATATAATTTATCATATTTAAATTTATTTATTTTATCTATTTTTATCATCTACTTGTCTATAAATGATATGTTTTTTTTATTTTATTAGTTTTGAACATGTTTTTTAAAAAATTAAAAAATCCTTTTAATTTATAATTTTATTTTGTTTCTTATTCAATTGGAAATATCTTTTATTTTAACCAAGTTAATTTAACCATATAATTTATTTTAAATAATGTGACACAAGAATTCGATGATCAAACAATTATAGATTTGAACTTCAACGGACGGAGTGGTGGGAAGACAAGATCATGCTTACCATTCTCATTGTTGTTTATAAAATCATGATCATCACAATAACTTCAAAGCATGTGACATTCTTGAGCAATAAAACCAACAACAATTATTACAATACATCATCATTTACGTCAAATAATTTTTATAACATTACAACACACATGACCAATATAAGTGTCACTGTTGAGGACGAACATGATGAGTTCTCTAGATCATTGTTAAATAGAAATATTTGAGAGTTTATACATAAAGATTTTAAACTTAGACTATTACAAGTAATTAGTACAATGAAAGTGTTAGACTGATTATAACGGAAACACATTAGGTTGAAATTAATCAATACTTAATGGTGCAGTAGGTAATAAGACTATCTTCAATGGTTACCTCTATTTTACATTCTAGATATAGAGTTTTATACATATAAAGATTAAGTTTTCTCCAATAGTCACCTCTATTTCTTACTTCAAAATAATAACTTTAAGTATATTATTTAATGTTATTTTATAACAAAGCATTTTACTTTTAAATCAACAATTTTGACCCTCTAATTTATTTAGAATATATATTTAGTAAGATTACTTATATTATTAAAATTATAATTTGATTTGTCTATATCGAACAAAAAATTCTTGAAATCGAGTATATTCATCTTCTGCTATTTCGACCTCCAGAGGTGGAGTTTCTCTTCCAACTTCAATTGGCGCATTAAGATCATGTTCATTCTCAATTATCATATTATGTAAAATTGTACATGTCGTCTTTATGTCATTATATTTTCTAATTTTATATATGTTATAGTTGTGTTATAAAAGTTTAGTTATTTTAATAGGTATATTTTAAATATTAGTTTATGTAAGTTTAAGATTAATTATATAGTTTTTTAGGTAAAAAATAATAGTATATTAAAATTAACAGATCACTTTGTAAATAAAAAAAGTTGTTTTCTAGAAATAGAGTACCACTAGAATAGTTTTTTTTCTAAATATAGAGTTTAGAGGGAGATATAGAGAACCATTGGAGATGCTTTAAGTATTATTACTATATTTTATAATATGTTTTAACAATAATATTATTGTTGTTCTAAATCTATGTTATAAATGTGAGTATATTTAATGAATAGTTGGTCTATTTTCACATACCTTTAGTTTATACTATTTTGTTTTTTTATTGTCATCTACCCCTCTCTATTATACAATACATATTATCTTTTTCGGTTAATATTAAATGTTCTTTTATATATTATAATTTTATAGTTTTTATTTTTATGTGAAACTTTGTAAAACTAATATTTTCTTTTATCTCAATCTATAAACTTACTTTTTGTAAATTTTTTGGACCACAAGACATACACAATAACCAAATAACCTCTTTGAAGAGGACCTCACTGCGGGGGTGGAGAGTCGAAACTCTCACCTAGTGGGTAATACTGTTAGTGGATAACCACTAGACAAACGACATTTCTCCTATGAACTTACTTTTTTTTGTTGATTTATTTTTGTTAGTTCAATAGACAAGTACTTTATTTAAATTTTATACTGTTTTATTTTTAATGTTTCAAACTTAGTTCTAATATTACTTATTTATAAAAAGTAAATATTGGATTTCATTTTATTATTTAAATTTTTTTAACAAATCACAATAATGATTTTATAAAAAATACTTGTTTAAAATTTTATATTTCAAACTTAAATTTTAATATTATTTATTTATAATATAATTTCACTTTTTAGTATTTAAATATTTTAAAATTAATAATAATAATTTATATAAAATTTTCTGCAAAAAGAACTGCAATAATGACAACTTTTGGAGTTACATCACCCATCTGAAAAAATTGGAAATCATACTCATCAAAGTTAATATATATATAAAGTATCAAAACTATTTTTTTTTATAAAATCTTAACTAAATAAGAGTGAGAATTGAACTCATGACATGTTGAACTACTTAATATACATTTTATCAAAATTTCATTTGTTTAATAATACATTTTTATATAATAGAATTATAATTTTGTAGGAAATGAAGTGTCACGTATTATTGCAGGAAAACACTCTCTTTTATATATTTTATTCGAATTCTATATATGTGTGGTCATTTTTTCAAATTATAAGCCCACATATAATGCAACTATAATTCTAGTAAATATTATATTTTAAATGCGTAATTAGGTAAGTCTTATATAATTTAGAATACTGTATATTTTGTATGATAATAATATTAGTTAGTTAGATTAGTTGTTTAATTTTTTTTATAATTATATGTTGAATATGATATGTAATTTTACATGAGGGTAAACTTGTTGGATCCTTGAAGTGTCCTCATGTTTTACCCTTAAAATAATCTTGATTTAGATTGGGAAAATCTATCTAATAAATTTTTGGATTTGATTATTTTTGAAATTTATTATATTTTATTGTAAGAAAAATCCAAATAATTTTATCTATATTTTAAAATATTTATTTATTTGAGAAATCTCTAATTCTTAACTAAAATTTTATCTATAATCCGGTTTTATCCTTAATGAATATTTTTTACTTTTCATTAAATTGATTTTTTTCAATAGCATATAATGAAAAATTTAATGATTTTAGTTTACGTTCATAAAATTGTTTCTGAAATAATACTATAGAGATAATTGTCGATGATAATCTAATATTTAATAAAATATTTGTTTTACTCTTTATATAAACATAATTTTGGACCCCGATATATACAATAATAACTCAACTAGATTTTGGACCCACGTAATACGTGGGATGAGATATTTAATATTTGTTTATTTAATTTATTTATCTTAATCATTTATAATTAATAATTATTTGATTCACCTAAAAATTGAATCAAATATAAGAAATTTAAATAGGTTTTAAACCATTATTCATCTATATATTACATATAAAATTTTAACACAGTAGTAATTTCTTTTGTAGATCAAATAATTTATGTCTGATATTTAAAAATTAATTCTTAAAGTATACAGAAAATTTTGTTATTTTTATATAAATGAAAAGATTACTTTTTTATGTTTTATAAGAAATATAAACAAATAAAAATGAAAAGGGCATAACATATTTAAAACTAATTTAAAATGATTTAATTAGATATCAAATATTTATTATTTAATTAGTTTGATTAGTAAATAATGTTTTAAATAAATGATAAAATATAAAATCCATTTATATTAGATATCATATCATTATTATTTAATTCGATTGGTTAGTCAATATATAAGTGACATATACTATAATTATTCTAGTCTACAAAAATTTATTTGAAATATTTTCTAAGAGATATTTAGCTGATGTGATGACACATAAGCATGTGTTTATCTTCATTATTTTAATTAATTATGATATAATTATATATTAAATTTTATTATTTAATTTGATTGGTTAGTTAATATATGAGGTTTGTAATTATTTTAGTATACAAATATTATTGGAATATTTTTTTAAGAGATATTACACATAAATAGATTTTTTTAAATTTTCAAAATATAATTTAAATGCACGTGTACCTCAACGTACTTAAGCTACATAATGGAACTATATATAGATTTTTACTATTAAATAAAATAAGATATCAAAACTTTACTATTTAATTTAATTGATTAATAAATATATGAGTGATATATACTGTAATTATTGTAGTAAACAAAACTTTATTTCGAATATTTTCTAAGAGATATTCTGGAGATGACACATCATCATGGCATACATGTAAATAACACGTAAATGTAAGGTTATTCTTTAAAAATGTTTCTAAATTAATATATAGGGGATGATATGAAAGTAATAGATAAATAATTGTTAGATTTATGATGATTACCTTTTCATCGACTAAAATATCTCTATTGTTTCACTAAATTTGTTAGAATTTTATATGCGAAGGATTTTAATTTGAATATGCCATGTTATTTTGTATGATTTTAGATCACGAAAATAAGAGGTGGATAAAGAAGTAGTCATAGGAATTTGTTCAAGTTTTTCGTGTGGAAAATTGTTTAAATTTTGATGTTGTTATTCGATTGAGTTCTTAATGTTTTATAATAACTTTGGATCTATTTGTGTTAATAATGTATCTTCAACAATATTTATATTTGTAATTATCTACATATAATAATTTTTTTAATATATATTTTTAGAAAATATGAAATGATAAATGTTTAATGAAAGCTTAAATATTTTTATAATAAATTTTACTGTTTAAATATTATCAATAATAATGAATTGTGAAAGCAAGGTCATCACTTAATAACCTGTGAAGAACACCAATAAAAATAAACTAATTATTAATAAATACTAAGATTAATATATAAATATACAACTTTTTAATTGAATATATTCACCATTTCTAAACTCTTCAACTTCTTTGGAAGGAGGTTCACAATAACTTGTGAAAGTATTTGAAATACTCCAAAAAAGTTTAAACATAAAAATAATATTTAATTTATTATTCTAAAAAGGAAATGAAATAATATTTAATTGTTATTTTTAAATTGAAAATAGCATTCAACATTACGTAAAAATCACATAAAATAGCATTCAATTTTTATATTATATTGAAAAAACGTAATAATATGTATGTAAAAACAGCAGTCAATTTATTATTCTGAAAATTAATATTTAATTTGTTATTTAAAATACTTTGGATAACATTTACCTCTGAAAAAAAAATTAGGTATGCAATATTGATAAGATAAAATTTTATTTAATAAAAACTTAAATACTTACCAATCAAAATTTTGGGATTGAGATCTCCTAATAGAATTGAGTGGAATTTAGCTGGAGAATAATATATGTTATCTTATTTGAGAGCTTATGTGGTTATGAATGTTGATGTTAGAAATCTCTATAGTATTATTTCATCATCACTTTTAAGAATATAACTTTGAAATCAGTAAAATATTACATGATATAGTATTGAAAAAAAGAATTAAAAGAATAAAATAAAAATATTCATTAAGGATAAATTTGGAAATATATGTAGTTTTCATTAAGGGTAAAACTGGAAATATATGTATTAACTGAAAATTGAAGATTATAATTATTAAATACATAATTTCAAAAAATTTAAAATATATACTTAGAATAATTTAAAACTTAATATTTTTAATATATTATATTGGTTTAAAATAGATTTATTGAAACGAATATAAAATATGCACTAAAATATATTTTCTATTAGATTATTTTAATACATAATTTCAATTTTTTAAAATATGATACTTAAAATAATTAAAAATAATAATTTAAATACATTCTACTGGATTAAAATAGAATTTTATGAAATGAATCTAAAATATGCAATAAACATATTTTGACCTACAAAAAATATATTTAAATATTTAATTTCGATTAGATTAATTAAATAAGTAGTTTCAAATTTTTAAAAATATTATACTTAGAATAATTTAAACTTAATATTTTTCATTTATTCTATTGGTTAAAATAGATTTTTTTGAAACCAATCTAAAATATTCAATAAAAAATATTTTGACCTACGGGTAAAATCTTGACCCAAATTCAACATTTAATTTCTGAAAAATTGAACAGCTAATATGATTAACTAATATTATTATTCTATACAAAATAAAACATTGTAAAATTATATAAATAAAATTATAGTTACACACATTTAAAATTAAGATATAGTCTTTTATAAGATTAAAAATATCAAAAAATATAATTTGAAACATTACTCCGCATATAATGCAGATACAATCCTAGTCTCATCTTATATAAATTATCTATTATTATATATTGTCCACTTGCATTAGTCAAACTGAAATTCTCAATTGTTTTCCATTATCTTCTACTAATTTGTTTTTGAAAACGATAAATAAGTTATTACTTCATAGAAGCATGAATTTTAGAACCCTGATACATAGTAAGTATGCTTTAGGTCAGAAAGGTTGACAAAAAAAAAAA
>OVAO01001429.1:0-15230 GCA_900406285.1 Biscutella auriculata
AAAAAAAAAAAAAAAAAAAAATATGGAAAAATATTTAGATAACGTCAAATATGCATAATTCATTAAGCCAAGCCCAATTCAATTACTGTCAACATGATAAAGAAACAGGAACTCACCTTTCTCTCTCTTGATTTTCAAATAAGATTATCAAAAGGTAGCAATCACAAAATCAGAGTTGATCTTATATCGGATCCTATCTCCAAGACGAACTCATGTCGATCACCTCACAAGCTCATATCGTTGATTCAACAACAAATCTAAGAGGAGTCACTCCACTCTTCCCTAGATCATTATTAATGTGTATAGAGTTGGTTATGCTTTGGTTTAACATCGGCTTAACTTTCTGTTAAAGTCGTTACAAGTTGGTTATGTTGTTATGCTTTCATTAAGCTTATTCCATCTTGTAGATATATCTCTGTAATATCTTCATTTGAGAATAAGAGAGAAAGTTCAATTCATTCTTGTTCTATTATGGTATCAGAGCATTGAATCTTGTTTCTTTTTCTCGGCTTCCGCAATTTTCTTCTTCGTTTCTTTCCCAAGAAACTTTGCGTTCTTCTTGTTCGTTTTCCACTTCAGCTTGTTGTGTTCGTTTCTCTACATCGTTTCCATGGTGAAGAAAGGAACCAAGCTCAGGAACCGAATATCTAATCAAGGATCGGATAATGATTATGATCAATCGATTCCTCCAACATCTCGGAGCTCTCATCCTTCTCTGATTGCTCAGAATTTCAATATTCTAGAATCGGATTCGATTGACAGTCATCATAATCCTTTCTTTCTCCACTCTAGTGATCATCCAGGGATGTCGATTGTTTCAGAGATTCTTACTGGAGAGAACTATAACTCTTGGATTATCATGATGAAGATTAGTCTAGAAGTTAAGAACGATCCTCTCTATAAGATCTGGAACCGTTATAACAGCATGGTCAAGGTTTGGATTCTCAATGTTGTTTCCAAATCGATATATGCTAGTATCCTTTACTTTCAAGATGTAGCTGGAATTTGGGATGATCTCCATCTTCACTTCCACAAGAGTAATCTCCCACAGATATACAATATGGAGCAAGAGATTTGTACATTACGCCAAGGTCATTATCTCTTTCAGAGTATTATACTAAGAAGATTACTCTCTGGGAACAGTTAGCTTGTACTAAGAATCTGATGGAAAATGGTGGATGTCGTTGCTCTCAAGTTTTCAAACTTTTAGATAATCAAGTAACAACAAGAATCACTCAGTTCCTCATGGGATTGAATGATGATTTTAGTAATATCAGGGGACATATTCTCAATATTAAACATCGTCCATCCTTATCTGATATGTACAATATGCTTGAGTCGGATGAAGCTTAGAGACAACGAGTCCTTTCGAACCCAAATCCATCTACATTTCAACTCAAACTCTATAAACAAAATGCTAATAGTTTTGATGTAAAACCACGTCTGATTTATTCTCATTGTGGCCTGGTTGGACATTTAGTTGAAAGATGTTACAAAATTCATGGCTATCCGAATGGATGGAAACCAAAGAATCAACGCAATGTGCCTGAACGCTTGACAACTCCTATCTCAGCGAATCTTACTCTCATTGATTCAGTTTCAAAGAATGATTCAGGAGTCTCTCTCTTAAAGAATCAGATCCAGAATCTTGTTGCTTACCTGAGCTCAAAACTTCAACAAACGAGCACTGTCATTATTGAGATTACACCAGACAATCCCTCATGCTCAAAGCCAACAGTCTGCCAAATCACGGGTACTTCCTATCTTTACATTTATTGTTCATTGTCAAAAGGGAACTCATTCTATGTCAATTCTCTTTCTGATATTGACATGAACATAAATGCTTGGATAATTGATTCTGGAGCAACTCATCATGTGTCTTATGATAAGAGTTTGTTTTAGTCATTCACATCGCTCCATGATACTAATGTGAATCTCCCGACTGGTGTGTCTATAAAGATAGATGGAATGTGTGTTATCAAGCTGAATGACAGTCTTGTCCTTCAAGATGTCCTTTACATACCTCAGTTCAAGTTCAACCTTCTCAGTACCAGTGCGTTGATTAATCAAATGCCTTATGCTATCAGATTTGATTCCTCTGGTTGTGATATTCAGGATCATACAAAGGGGTTGACGATTGGGAAGGGTAGGTTGCAGAATTATCTCTACTTTCTGGATCCTTCAAGTATGTCCATCTACAATGAACCACGGATGAGTTGTATGACCATGAAAGTTGATCCAAAAGTTTGGCATAAGCACCTGGGCCATCCCTCAATTCAAAAGCTGAAGTTTATGTCTGATGCTTTATTGATTTCCTTTGAAAAGAATAAGACAATCTCTTTACATCATTGTAAGACATGTCAGTTATCTAAGCAGAAACATCTCCCTTTTGTTATCAAAGGAAACAAATCGAATAAAATGTTTGATTTGATTCACATTGATACATGGGGACCTTTTGCTGAAACCTCTCATGATGACTATAGATATTTTTTTAACCATCGTTGATGATCATTCAAGAGCCACATGGGTGTATCTTATGCAACAAAAGTCTGATGTTCTTGCTATTCTCCCTGAGTTTGTTGTAATGATTGAGAATCAGAATGGGTCAAGGTTAAAGAAGTGAGGTCGGATAATGCTCCTGAGTTGAAATTCACTCAGTTCTACAAAGATAAAGGGATTATTGCTTATCACTCTTGCCCATAAACACCACAACAAAAATCGATCGTTGAGCGCAAACATCAACACATGCTTAATGTGGCTAGAGCTCTGATGTTCCAATCAAATTTTGGACTGATTGTGTATTGACTGCTACATTTTTTATCAATAGAATCCCAACCAAACATCTCAACAATAAATCTTCGTTTGAGATTCTCATGGAAAAGAAGCCTGATTATGCTTCTCTAAAGACATTTGGTTGTCTTGCATATGCTTCTACATCAACAAATCAACGAAATAAGTTCTCTCCTCGAGCTCGTGCCTGTGTTTTCTTGGGTTACCCCACTGGCTATAAAGGATACAAACTTCTTGATGTTGAATCAAACAACATATTCATTTCAAGACATGTGCAGTTTCATGAAGAATTGTTCCCTTTTGCTTTTCAAGACAACACAGAAGAAGCTCATAATTTTTTTCCAGTTCTACAAAGATCTCAAGATAGTGTGGAGATACCTCGTCCTTTGGACACTGCTGATGAACCGACACCCGATGAAGGCACTAGTGTACCTCCTGATTCTTCTCGAATGCATCATCTGGTTAAACAACCAAGTTACTTGAATGATTATCATTGTTATAATGTGGATTTGAAGGCTTTATATCCCATGTGCAACTTCATATCCTACGATAAGTTGTCTCCCTCATTTCACACTTTCATTATGGCAGTGATCAAGGAGTTTGAACCCCACAAATACACAGAGGCCAAAGGTCATAAGGATTGGCTTGCTGGTATGGATGATGAAATACAAGCTCTGGAGGATTCGAACACTTAGTCTATTTGTTCTTTACCTCCTGGTAAACACACCATTGGATGTAAATGGATCTACACCCTCAAGTACTTGGTTGATGGCATTCTAGAGAGACGTAAAGTCCGTCTTGTAGCAAGGGATACACTCACCAAGAAGGCATTGACTTCGTCGATACATTTGCACCTGTGGCTAAACTTACTTCTGTTAAAATGCTTCTTGTTGTTGTTGCAGTTAAAGGCTGGTCATTGTCTCAGTTGGATATATCAAATGCCTTCTTAAATGGCGAGCTTGATGAGGAAATATACATGAAGTTTCCACTTGGTTATAAAGAAAAATCAAAGGATCCTCTGCCAGATAATGTTGTTTGCAAACTTGAAAAGAGTTTATATGGTTTAAAGCAAGCATCCAGACAATGATATATCAAATTTACAGAGGCTTTACAACAACTGGGTTTCCACAAGACTCATTCAGATCACACACTATTTACGAAGATCAATCAAACCAGTATACTCATCGTTCTAGTATACGTGGATGATATTATCATTGTTGGAAATAATGATGTTTTGATCACACAACTTAAAGAACAACTTAAGAGTTTCTTCAAGCTCAGAGATCTTGGTGACTTACGATACTTTCTTGGGCTTGAAATTGCAGGATCTAGCAAAGGTATTTCGATTTGCCAACGAAAGTACGCTTTGGATCTTTTAGACTCCACTGGATTTCTTGGATCCAAACCATCTTCTATCCCGATGGAACCGAATCTAAAACTCTCTAAAGAAGATGGTGAACTTATCTCTGATCCTGAGACTTATCGCCGCATCATTGGAAAGCTCATCTATCTCACCATTACGAGACCAGATGTATGCTTTGCAGTTCATAAATTAGCTCGGTACACTGCAACCCCTCATGTTCCTCATCTCAAAGCTGTTCATAAACTCTTACGCTACATCAAAGGATTAGTTGGCCAGGGTTTATTCTACTCTGCCTCAACTTCTCTGGAGATTCAAGGCTTTGCAGATGTGGATTTGGGCGCGTGTTTAGACACTCGACGCTCGGTTTCTGGATTTTGTATGTTCCTTGGTATATCATTAGTATCCTGGAAAATCCAAGACACAGATAATGGTTTTGCATTCATCCGCTGGAGCAGAGTACCGAAGTATGTCTTATGTAGTAAAAGAAATGGTTCGGCTCAGGAATTTGTTGAATGATCTCAGTGTGCCAACATCGAAACCTTCAACCTTATTCTACGATAACATGACAGCAATTCATAAAGGAAACAATCTTGTTTTCCATGAGCGGACTAAACACATCGAGTCTGATTGTCACTCGATTCGTGAAAAAATTCAAGATGGTTCACTAAAGCTGCTTCATGTTCGATCTGATTGTTAGGTGGCTGATTTGCTAACAAAACCACTCTATCCTGCTTCGTTTAAGACTCTTCTGGACAAGCTTGGAGCTTTGAATATCTACTCTCCAACTTGAGAGGATCTATTAATATGTATAGAGTTGGTTATGCTTCGGTTTAGTATCGGTTTAACTTTCTATTAAAACCGTTATAAGTTGGTTATGTTGTTATGTTTTCATTAAACTTATTCTATCTTGTATATATATCTCTGTAATATCTTCATTTAAGAATATGAGAGAAAGTTCAATTCATTCTTGTTCTATTACTCATCTTTTTACTTTTTCGATTATTCAACTTGTAAATTCTCTACTCATTTCCATGCATCGACTTTCCTTTTTCAATTGTCCATCTCGGCCTCGACATTTGTTTAAAAACCTCATAACATATGACACTTATCAGTTTGGCCATCTTCGGTAATTAATATTTTCAATACTGTATCAAAAGTTTCAAACCAAAAGTATATTTTTAAAAATTTATAGGCTCAAAAAGTTATTTATTATTAATCCATAGCATGCATGATCAAATAATACGTTCTCTTTCTTATGATACAAACAACACAATTTTTTTTATATATATTTCTGAGATATAGAGCAAACCCAACAAGTACCAAAACCAATGGTACCATCATAAATAACACGAATGCTCTAAAAGCAGAAAGCGAAAAACTAAAATAAAAAGAGGATCTGAAAGGAATCATATTTGGATCTGATTGAGCTACTGAAAAGGTATGAGCTATAATATCTATCTACTACAAAAAAGAGGGATCATATACTTAAATAATTAGATGACAAAAAAGAAAAACTTAAATAATTAAGGAGAGGCAGCTGGAAAGAATGATCGTGTTCGTATCTCGTGAGTCATCTAACGACTAAAAAAGGAACACGTGTCAAGAAAGAGGAGGTGCACGAGTGCTACCCTGCGCCTCACACCTCCCTATCATATTCTCTGAAGNAAAAAACTTAAATAATTAAGGAGAGGCAGCTGGAAAGAATGATCGTGTTCGTATCTCGTGAGTCATCTAACGACTAAAAAAGGAACACGTGTCAAGAGAGAGGAGGTGCACGAGTGCTACCCTGCGCCTCACACCTCCCTATCATATTCTCTGAAGAGAAAAAAAAATTCTGCCAAAAACGAACCGTTCCTCTGTTGCCTGCAAATAACGCGAAAATCACTCTGAAAAAAAAAAAGTAAAAAGAAAAAAAAAAAGAACCGAACCAGTCGTGGGAAGGATCCGAAAGAACATGAACCAGAGAAATTTGAAGAAACCCTAATTTTAGCCTCGCTTTTATTCCTCATCTTCGTCCCGTCTTCTTTAATCTTTCTAATCTGAAGGCGCCAAGATTGGTTCGGGAACTAGGCTAGGGTTAGGTTTAGGCTCGGGAATTAGGATTAGGGTTTTGATAATTGGCTGTTTCTCCCGTTCTCTGGGAGGTGCGCGAGGAGGAAATTGAAGGCGGAATTGTTTCTTGGGATTTGGGATTCAGGGCTAGGGTTAAGTGTTCCGTTCATGGGCCGCGCGGGAGTTTATGGTGGTGGTTTGTGTCGGTTATGAACGTTGACCAATGCCAGTGGCCGAAGAAGATGATGGGTAGGGGAGTGGACGGAGGTTGCGGTGCCGAAGAGCGGCCTTGCCGCCCATTTCGGAGGTCTACACGTCAAAAGGAAAATTGCAACGAGGGTTATGAGGATATGGGTTCACTGGAAATCGATTTCTTAGCTCAGGCTAGCAAAAATCTCTCGGAGAGGTCACCTTTTGATGTTCCTGAGGAAGGCTCCCCAGTGGGGCTAAGTGTGCCTACACTACCCATTGTTTTAGCTAATTTGCTGAACCATACGGATAACAAGAAACGGCATAAGAAGTCTCATTCTGGGGCGGAAAAGAAGAAGAAGAAGTCCTCTAGGCAAGGGGATAAGTTGAGAACTGGGAGCATCTGGGTTGAACACGAGGACTACTTTAGGCGCTTAGAATTGCCTGATTTAGAAACATTGTCAGATTTAGCATCTCTACAATCTTTATCTTCTCAAAATTGCTTTTCAGTTCCGTCCGTAAAATACGAATCCATTAATATTCAACAGAGGGAAACCGATGCTAGTGCCAAGAATGAGGATGTTGCTCTGGAAGAAATTAAAATTCTGCTCAGAAAAGAGACATCTGAAGACACCCTAAAAGAAGAAGAGGTAAACGAGGATGCTGTGCAGCCAATGGGTGTTCACAGTTTGAAGGCTGAAATCTTCTCTGAGTCGGACCATTCTGGTAGTTTAGAATGGCTTTTAGGTTGTAGAAATAAGGTTTTGTCGACATCAGAAAGGCCTTCCAAAAAGCGGAAGCTTCTTGGTGGTGATGCTAGTTTGGGAAAATTATTGGTTGCCGCTCCTTGCGAAGGAAATGCTTTGTTATGTGATTTTTGCTGCAGAGGTGATGCCAGGGAATGTCATCTCCAGTTGATTGTTTGCAGTTCCTGCAAAGCTACAGTTCATAAAACATGCTATGGCGTTCTTGAAGATATAGATAAATCTTGGCTGTGCTCTTGGTGTGTGCTGAAGAATGGTTGTAGTGTTTCTGAAAGACCATGCTTGTTTTGTCCAAAACAGGGTGGCATTTTGAAGCCTGTTTCCTCAAAAACTGAGAATGGTGGCACAGCGGAGTTTGCTCATCTGTTTTGCTCTCTCTGGATGCCTGAGGTTTATATAGAAGACTTGAAAAAAATGGAGCCCATCCTGAATTTGCTTGGAATTAAAGAAACTCGGACAAAGTTATTGTGTAACTTGTGCAAGGTGAAGTCCGGTGCTTGCATTCGGTGCTGTAATGGTATGTATTGTTACTTTCTGTGCATTCAATCTACTTCTGAGCATGGTAATGTTGATATTCTTAATGCCATTTCTATTTAATAGAGTTTGGAGAAATTACTTAAGCTGCTTCTTCCTTGGAACAATTGTGCAAAAAAGTACATGCACAACAAAGGGTTGCTCATAATCTGATTATGTTATAGAAACCTATATATTCAGCCGAAATTGGGGTTCATCTGTCTTTACTGCTGAGTTCACAGTCATTTTTTGTACTTTACCTGCGCCAGACAACCCCATTGTCTGTATCGTTTTTTCACTGGAAAATGCTTTGTCAACGTTGTTCACTACAATGGAGTGTTTTATTTTCTTATTAGGCTTATTTGCGATGATTGCATTCAGATGAAGTCATTCTTTTTCATCTTGATTACCTTTTTAGTTTGAATATTTTGCTACGTTGTGTTTCTGTGAAAGCTTCGATGTAGCCAACTTAATTCGAAAGGTGTTACCTTTCTTCGCTCTGCAGTGTCTAATGTTCTTACTCAATTTATTAATCTAAAAGGATAGCTTCATTGTGGAACTACTTGTCACACTTTTCGTTGATTCAAGTTATTTTGTCTTCATGTGTTCGGTGGTGAATACGAGATTAGTATTTGATACTTTATTACAATCTCTTGATCCTAGGAACATGTCGAACATCTTTCCATCCTAGATGTGCGAGGGAGGCAGGGAATAGGCTAGAGGTGTGGGGAAAACATGGGTGTGAATATGTAAGTTTCATCACTTACAGAACGGAATCATAGCACTGGCGCTGTTTCTTTTTTTATCTATTAAAACAAAATCTTGTAGGTTGAACTGCGAGCTTTCTGCTCGAAGCATTCAGATATTCAGGAAGGGAGATTGATAGAGGGAGTAGAAAATAATGCAGCTGATAGTTGTTCGCTTGTATGTCCTCTTCCACCAGAACCTGGAAGGAAAGATGAGATTAGTAATGATCAGATGGGAGTTGACGTTGGAACACCGGGTGCAGGTTCTGATATCTCGAGAAACAGTGAGGTGCGAGTACTAGAATCACTGCAATCAAAATTTAAGTGGTCTGCAACAGACATTTTAGAGCCAGGGATGGCTGGTAGAAACAACGATAATGAAAAAAAACTGTCCGAGTCTCTTAGCTTTGGATTGATTCTGAAAAAGGTTTGTATGACTATGCTCTTAAAAGTTGGATTGTCTACACCGGTTAGCTCTTTTGCTCGCTGATTCACATTTTTTTAGTTGATCGACCTGGGGAAAGTGGATGTCAAGGATGTAGCTGCTGAGATTGGGGTCAATCCTGATGACTTGGGTGCCAAACTTTCGGTAACGCTTAAAAATTTTCATATCCCTGTTTGAAATCTTTGTATTCTCATTGTGAGTTTCTGTATATTAATTTAAGAGTGTTGCGTTGCAGGATGGAGACTTGTTACCTGATTTACTAGGAAAAGTGATTAATTGGCTTAGCCAGCATGCACACATGGGTACTTGGAATAAAGGCGAAAATTTAAAACGTCAGAACACTACTAAATCTGACCGTTATAATAGTACGAATAATACAATATGTACTGGTAATGGTACTGTCGCTGATGATGCTAAAACTAATAGACCAGTTTTGAAGAAAGAAGGAAGTGTGAATTCGGCACCTGATCATTCTCCAGAAGAACAGGTAATCTCCCAGTCTTAACATATGTTAGTCCTAAATAGTTCTCTCTTAATATTTAGATGCTTTCTCATGGTCTGCAGCACAAATTATTGTTACTTGCTAGTTATCAAAGGCTTTTTAGATCTTTACCAAGCTTGGACAAACACAAATTTGGTGGTATTTATATGCATAAGGACCTCCTAGTGAGATAATTGGCATATGCCTTGTTTCTCATGTACAGAAATTAATAGTGCTTGATCAGGAACTTCATCGTGCCAAGAGTTCAGCTCATCTTTCTGGTATGTTCTTGTGTATCACATGTACTTCTTCCTAGTTTGTACATCAGCATAAGTTTTTTGTTGTTAGTTGGTAGTTTTTTTAACTTAGTACCTTGGAGCTTTTTTTTTCTATTGAGAATGTCTTTTCATCGTCCAGCATGTATTAGACTTAAGTTTGTATCTCCTTCTTAGTTGATGATAGCTGCTGCTGATTTTGTTTCCATTCTGTTGTGTAGATGATCATGAAGAACAATCAAACTCCAGTTCTTCTGGAGTCATGCTGGCGAATGCGTTTTCTTTGGGGCCAAATTGTGGAAATCTGAACTATCCAAGCCCCATTATCTTGGATCTCTTGTAAGCTCTGGAAACATAATGGGGAGACAGTCTCTGTTGTCTTCTTGGCTTCATAAACATTCTGCCTGCTAAATTACCTTTTTATTATATATGATGATGCAGTGATCGCGAAGTGTATCCTGGTTTCAGTCCTCATCCTTATATCCACAAAGAATTGTCAGAAATGGGCAAAGGACATACCCTAAAAAGCAGCACAGATTTTGATGTGGACACCAAACCTGATGGTAGACACTTTATAAATTCATGCCATAGGTTTTAGGACATTTGGTAACGCTAAAAACATTTGGCAGGCTCTGAAGAAGGAAACAAACATCTGCAGGGCGTGGTCAATCACACTATCTGTGGTCATAACCAAAGTCAGAGTGCAGACTACGGAAACACATTTAGTCAGTTATCTAAAGCTAGGGAATTGGGCATACTGGATCTCTGTCCCGAAGATGAAGTAGAAGGAGAACTTCTATATTATCAGCTTCAGTTACTTGGCACGTCCATCTCAAGAAAGCATCTATCTGGTGATTTTATTGGCCATTGTTATTTGCATGGTCGCAGTTCATGTTTTCTGCAGTATTAAATTTATGATATGTTATTCTAAATTTCCCCTTTTCTCAGAAAATCTAGTCTATGAAGTTGCTAAAGAACTGCCTCTGGAGATTGATGAACAACATGGACGAAGATGGGATGAGGTTCTGGTCAACAAATATTTCCATGATGTCAGGGAAGCAAGAAAGAAAGGTAGGAAGGAGAAAAGACACAAACAAGCCCAAGCTGTTCTAGCTGCGGCTACTGCAGCAGCAGCAACGTCTTCTCGGAATACATCCCTTAGGAAAGATATGTCAGAAGAACCTGCACAGCAAAAGGTTGTTGATGCTATGTTAGATTTCCCTTCCCCTGTTTTATTTTATTTTTGCCATGATTCTTATTCTCTATCACTCTTTCTGGATATAAATCGAACAGCTGGGCACTTCTAGACGTAATGTTTCCAGCAGCACTCATCTAGTGCCACAGACAAAGGAAACACTTTTGAAGATGGCTGTCTCTGGGCCACCATCTGAGAAGAGGTCTGATCATCGTACACCAGACTCTTCAGTAGAAAATCCACGAACTTGTGACATCTGCAGACGCTCTGAAACTATATGGAACCTGATTGTAGTGTGCTCTAGTTGCAAGGTGATAAAAATTTCCGGTGAATTATTTCTACTGTTTAATCAATGCATGATTTTCTATTCTAGGCCTCTAGGGACAGCTTATATGCAGGGTATGATATCTGATTCCGCTCCAATTACAGGTTGCTGTTCACATGGATTGCTACAAATGTGCTAAAGAATCTACTGGTCCTTGGTACTGTGAACTGTGTGCGGAATCTACTGGTTCGTTCAATTTTTGGGAAAACCCATTTTCTTCTACAGAGTGTACTTTATGTGGTGGCACAACCGGGGCTTTTAGGAAAACCACAAATGGGCAGTGGGTACATGCATTTTGTGCTGAGGTGAAGTTTCCTTCTCCAGAAGCAGTTATCGCAGGGTCTGCAGTATATTCAGTAATGAACATTTCGAATGATTTGGCATTTAATTTCTTGCAGTGGTCCCTGGAAACAACCTTCAGAAGGGGGCAAATGAATCCTGTGCAGGGAATGGTGGGTTTGTTTAACCATAATGCACAATCGGTATCATGTTTAAGCTGTTTAAAAATGCTGAAGCTTAATGTATGGTGCCTTGTTAGGAGTCTTTGGCCAAGAACACGGACACCTGTTGTGTATGCCAACGGATATATGGGGCATGCATTAAGGTACTCACCGTTTCTTGAATTTTTACAACAAGGCACCATTACAAGTATTGGTACAAAGATCGAACAATAAACTTATGTTATCATGTACAGTGTAGTTATGGTAACTGCCAGACAACATTCCACCCCTCCTGTGCCAGAACTGCGAGTTTTCATATGACTGGTGGTGGGAAACTTCCGCATAAGGCTTACTGTGAGAAGCACAGCTTGGAGCAGAAGACAAAGGTCTTATTTGCTATCTCTTTCTTTATCTTCATTGTGGCCTACTTGGGTCATCAGGTAGCTAATATTTGCCTGTCCGTTTGCAGGCAGAATCTCAGAAACATGGGGCAGAGGAGCTGAAAACTCTCAAGCATCATAGGGTAGGAGTTCTTAGAGAAAGCAAATTGATTTGCGATCATAATTAATACTTATTCCTGAGATCTCTTATATAATTAGTTTTGATTTTGGAATTTTGGTAATCTCTTCCAGGTTGAACTTGAGAGGTTACGCCTTCTCTGTGAGCGGATAGTCAAGAGGGAGAAACTGAAGGTAAGTAAAACTAGAACCTAAACCTTAAATCTTCCTTTCTTTGAATCAAAACACATTGATTGTTATTGGTATGATATGTTTGCAGCGAGAGTTGGCTATTTCCTCACATGAAATACTTGCATTCAAAAGGGATCACGCTGCACGCTCATTACATGTCCGTAATCCATTTTCTCCCCCTGAAGTTTCGTCAGACTCAGCTACAACGTCAATAAAAGGTCATCCAGATGGTAATATGTCTGGCAGCGAAACAATACAGAGGTCAGATGATATCACCATTGATAGTACAGTCTCTGTTAAGCGCCGAGGCAAAGGTCCCATTTTAAAGAATACCAATCAGAAAACCGAGGACAGTGCTACTTCGAAGAGTCGGTTTTCCCGTAAGCCAACCGAAAGACAAATCTTTTCAGGGAAAACCGTTCCCCGCAAACATTGTATAGTCTCGCCCAGTGTTTCGGAGGATGGAGATAAAGGCTCAAAGCCCAAGAAGGTGAGAAGATTATTTTTTTTGTAAGTCGAATGCATTGTTAAGTTCAACTATTTCTGCTCCACTCAGCTCATTCATGGGATCTTATACTTGATAACTGTAAATAGCAGCATGTAGAAACATTTGCAAAAGAGCTGGTGATGACATCGGATGAAGCTTCTTTCAAGAACCGGCGGCTCCCAAAGGGATACTTCTATGTTCCTGTTGATTGCCTTCAGGAAGACAAGCCGGAAAACCAAAAGGCAGTTTCATCTGAAAAGCCAGCGAACCAGATTTCAGGTGATCAGTCAGGTAAAGACGGGTAAAGCTGAGAACACAGATTTTTGGGTTCATTGCTGGTTACCCCAATTAGGGACTGCCTATTGGTGACATGGCCTTCTGCGCCATAACCAGGATTCACCAAGTAGCTTAAAGAAAAAAGAGCAGATAGTATTGCCTACAAAAGAGCTGTGGTCGTGAGTGAGACTCTCAGATAAAATACAGTTAAAAAGGCTATTATGAAGGTTTTGGGTGCTCAAAACAAACTGTGCCTTTTGGTAATGTTTGAGATTTTGAGGGTGATATCCTTTAGAAAAAGGCTTCAGATTGGATTCAGGGTAGTGAGAAAAAAGTTCCCTAGGACCTTTATAAAGTAGGATCAGTCATGTGTAATTCTGTCTGTATAAAGAAGCGGAAAAGAAAAGGGGTTGCATAACTGTAAATATTCATCATTGTGTCTAAAATCTGACAGGAAAATTATAGTTGTTTGAAATTCTTTAGTGATATGCATCTTTTTTCAAACGCTAATTTCTCGTTCGGCCTGCTTCGGTTCAAGCTCACACTAGCATGAGTTCACTCAAGTAGAAGAACAAAGACGGCCAGAAATTACTTCTCTGAAGAGTATTTTTTCCCTTTACAGAACAACAAAATCGCCTGCTTCTGTGACCACTACTTAATATGTAACAAGATTCTGATTTTGTGGTTGACAATATTTTTCTTCAGTATGGAATTTGTATACCCTTGGTTCTTTACAAAAATTGACATCTGCTTTCTCTTAGCCGTCTGTTAAGTTGTACTTAGCTGATTGAGAACGGAAATGTCTTTCGGAGAAGTGTGTATGCTCCCAACTTCATGCATGCACTATCTTCATTCTCTCTACTGACTTACAAATCCCACTTCAGCTCCACTCGAATGAAGCCACACACACATCACCTGCCTTTGCCTTCCATCTACAATCTATGTGGATTGATAATTTATTATTATTTAATTACTTATTTTTATATCAAAATATGTCCTCACAAATTAGTGACCTTATTTTAATTTGATTAAATTTCATTTTATCTCATTCTAATCCTATTTATTTTTACGATATAAAAGTTCTACATACATTTAATACATCCAATTACAACAAAATAAAAAAATAATCATGATCTTTTGGAAAAAAAAAAATAGCAATCATGATCACATATATATATATACATATATATATACATATTACCATATATATAACATGTCATATTTTACAATCTAGTAAAATCATCGTAATTTCAAAATTAATATTTTCTGTAATACTTAATATAATTCTTTTTACACGTTTGTAACTGTTGTCCTCTTAAACTTTATAAAAGTTTGTAATATTAAACACTTTTAACGTTATTTATACAATTTTTTATTTATTTGCTTTAAATAAAAGATTAAAATTGAAATGTAATACATAATTAATATATATATATATATATATCTATTTTTCTTCTTCTAGTTTTATATATCTAAATTACCTAATATATATAAGTAACTAAAACTATAAAGTCAAATACTTTTAATATGATGTGATATAATATTAAAACATGTATTATAATATTTTTAATATAATGTGAGATAAGTAATTAAAACATGTATATATCTTTTTATCATTCCATTTTATAGTTTTAATTTGTTTATTTTATATTAGTTAGTTTAATCGATAAACATTTAGAAAAAAAAAAAGAGATTTCTACCCAAAAAAACTAACTAGACTTCCGCCTAAATAATTATTAACTCCTTAATCATGAAAAAGTGCGTATCTTTATAAATAAATCTTAAATTTAACTTTCAAATACATAATCTAAATGAACTAATATATATATATATATATATAACATTATAATTTCGAGGAGTAAAAAATAAATATTGTAGTACTTATCTCTCCAAATTCTCTTTCTCCAGACTCTTCCAGCAAAGGCTCCGGCGAGGAAGAGAAGGAGGAGATCCTCTGCTCCGGCGAAGAAGAGAAGGAGGAGATCCTCTGCTCCCTCGACTGCATGCAACCTCGTGTGCCACGCGACCTTCTCTCCCTCCGACGTCTGCTTCAGCTTTGGCGGTGGTGGAGGTCCCCCATCTCGCGAAAGCGGCCAATCGGTTTTTTGGTCGGAGATAGGATCTCTCCGAAGGCGGGGCTCGCTGTCCCTTCTTTCTCCCAGATGGTCGGTCGCTTCTCGATCTCTGGCTTCGCCGAGAT
>OVAO01001430.1:0-11669 GCA_900406285.1 Biscutella auriculata
CGAATTGGAGATTTTAAGATTTCTGGGATTTTAGGGTTCTAAGGCTCTCGGGTTTGAGTTTTTATGGGGATTTTATGTTTGAAATCCCGATCTGGAATCTAATACTATACCCATTTGGTTTACTTCGTCCTCGGTTTTCCTTACGTTAGTACCGTTCTGGTTTTAGGTTGGTTTTTACGAATTATACCGATGTGTACATATTGAACGACAAGTATTCAATTGGGTGGAATTGGATTGAGCAGTTAAAGATTAGGGGGACATTTAAAGAGCCCCAAACTTCGGGTAAAAATAGTGTTATATGGATATACTTGGGGGGAAATAAATCGTCGACCCAAAGCTAATTAAATTCTAAAAAATGTGTTTTATAATTATTTCAATAGATGATAAAACAAAGACAATTATTTTAGAATCATGAATATATAATCTGGATTTACCAATAAAAAGAAAAAGACAAAGATTGAAGCAAACTATAGGGAGCACTCACGTGGTTCATCTCTACTAATTATGGTATCTGCTTTAATGCAAAATCTTCTTGTTCGATCAGAAACAAAACGCGAATAGCCTCGATACCATTGTCTGTTCTGATTAAGTTTGAAGATGATGTTCAAAATCATATTTTGTTAGCATATCTACTAGATACGTATCATTAAGGCATTGAATGTTAACCGTTTTTTTTAACTTTTTTTAATTTTATTTTGAAAAGTCTATTTTTATCCTTTCAATATTTTAAGAAAACAAATTCCATATGAAAAAACTAGTTTTTGCTACTATTCCAAAAATTAACATTAAAAATCTAAAAACCACAAATTATTTTGTTTCTCAAAATATTTATATTTTTATTTAAATTATTTTGCATTAAAAATATATAAGTGACTTTTAATCAATCATTTCAGTATATGATCTACCCCCTTATTTGGTATATGGTTTTTTATTTTCATCATTTCAAATACTAAACTAAAATACTGAAAATTTATTTTATTAATTAATATTTGAAACACAGCATTCTATATTATCTGATTTTTTTTTATTACTTAGAGGTGTTATTGAAAAAATTATAAATCATTTTTACTTCAAAATACCAGATGGGTGAAACAACAATTAAATGACGCAAAATACGGAGAAAAATGGAAACATTTTTAAAAAGGAGGAAGATAGAGAGAGATTGAAGAAAAAGATGAAGTTTGTGATGAGGTGTTAAAGAAGCAAACAAAGAAATGAGAGGTCTCAATTTTACTTAGCCTCAAAAACAAACTCTTAAGGAGGAATAGAGAAGAGAGGAGTCTCACACCTTATCCTATCCTCTCTTTCTCTCTCTCTCTAAATCTCTATTTTCCTCAATCAATATTTGACCATCTCGTCTCTTTTACTTCCTCATTGTCACTTCTTCTCCCTTTTCAATGTTCATATATGGTTCTAAAGGTATAATTCAGTCAAAGTTTATGTCCATTGATAGTAATGGCTCCTAAAGCTGGGAAAACAAAGTCACACAAGAGTAAAGGAGACAAGAAGAAGAAAGAAGAGAAAGGTTCTCATCATTATTAACTTTTACCATTCATACTTCTTCTTTTTTTGTTGTTTTTTTTGTNTTTTTTTGTCAATTTTGATCTTATTGTGCAGTTTTGCCCACTGTCATTGAGATAAGTGTTGAAACACCAGACGAATCTCAAGTTACTCTCAAGGTTTGAGCTTAATACTCTTGATAAAAATTCCAAAAAAGTGAATATGATTCTCTCTCAAGTTGATTGTTGTGATGATGATGATGAAGGGTATCTCCACAGACAGAATCTTAGATGTGAGGAAGCTTTTAGCGGTCCATGTTCAGACTTGCCACCTCACCAACTTCTCTCTCTCTCACCAGGTTTCTTCTTCTTCATGCATATGATTATGATTTGATAATGGGCCCATTAAAGAATTAACTTAGGCCCAAATAGTGACGTTTATTTATAGCTATATCTGAGATTTGCCGCGTAAATGAAGGAGAAGTGATTGTGTTTTGGTGTAGGTTCGTGGCACTAATCTCAAGGATTCCGTTGACATCGTATCGCTCAAGCCTTGCCACCTCACCATCGTTGAAGGTAATCTACTCTAATCTAACGGCTCATATTTCTCCGATTAGTGTAGTTTATGGATTCATACTCCAAATCGCAGACGACTATACGGAGGAGCAAGCCACCGCGCATATACGGCGGCTTCTTGATATCGTTGCTTGCACCACTGCCTTTGGTTTGTCGAAATCTCCGGTGTCTCGCACGTCCCCTAAGGAGTCAGGCTCGAATGAGGGAGATTCTGATAAGGATGCTGGTCTCAGCCCTAAGACTAAGGAATTTGAGAAGAAATCCGTCGGTGGCTGTGAGGCTCAGGTGGTGGAAGGCTGGGACAGTAGTGACATCAACTTGTGCCCACCGCCTCGTCTCGGGCTGTTTTATGATTTTTTCTCCTTCTCTTACCTTACTCCTCCGATCCAATGTTAGTTTCCTTTTCGATTGTTAGTCAACTGCTGAGTTCGATCTCGCTTATTTAGTTTTGATCTTTTAATTTTTCAGATATAAGAAGGTCTGTTCGTTCATCTGTCGAGGATAAAGGATTAGAATATTTCTTCCAAATCGACGTGGGGGCTCTTCTTCTATATTTTACTTTGTGCAATTCAGATACACGAGTAGGAATTTCTAATTTGATTTAAAGGTTTCACTACACCATTGTTATCAAATACAGATTAAAGTTTCTAGTGGGAAGCCGATCACGGTTGTTGCCTCAAGAACAGGTTTTTTTCCTGCTGCTAAACAGCAACTTCTGTGTCATTCCTTGGTTGAGCTGCTGCAACAGATAAGCCGGCCATTTGATGCGGTAAGTTTGATGCTGAAAGTTGACCTGTTATCTAAGCTTTGCCTTCTGATCGCTGCTGATATGTGATTATGGCTACAGGCTTATGACACTCTTCTGAAAGCTTTCATTGAGCACAATAAGGTATGCAAACATTCTTCCCTAGGTTATATGGTTTCACGGGTAATCAAAAGTTGATCAGGAAAGTTCAACGTGTAATTATTGTTATTCTTTTTCAGTTTGGCAACCTTCCTTACGGATTCCGGGCAAACACTTGGCTAGTTCCTCCGGTAGTTGCGGATAGCCCATCTACTTTTCCGTCACTTCCAGTGGAGGATGGGACATGGGGAGGAAATGGTGGTGGGGTGGGCAGGTCTGGTAAGTACGACCAAAGAAATTGGGGTAAGGAATTTGCAATTTTGGCAGCAATGCCTTGTCGAACGCCTGAAGAGAGACAGGTTCGAGATAGGAAGGCCTTCCTACTCCACAGTCTATTTGTCGACGTTTCACTTTTGAAAGCAGTGGAAGTAATAGTAAATGTAGTAGAGAGCAATCAACGCTCACCAAAGGATCCTGCTGCATTCGCTTCCCATGAAGAAAGAGTAGGTGATTTGATCATAAGCGTGGCTAGAGATCAGCCTGACGCCAGTGCCAAGCTTGATCGAAAAAGTGATGGGACTCAGGTTCTAGAGATCTCTCAGGAAGAACTTGCGCAAAGAAATTTGCTTAAAGGGATCACTGCTGATGAGAGTGCAACTGTTCATGTAATTATGTTAGCTTGAGCTGTGTTCTTAGCATACTCTCGTTGAATCAGTTACTGAAGTTTACTTTGGTCATATAGGATACGTCTACCTTGGGAGTAGTGGTTGTCAGACATTGTGGTTGCACAGCCATTGTAAAGGTTGCTGCTGAATTTAACTTGGATGATGGCCAAATTCCACAGGATATTGACGTTGAGGACCAATCTGAAGGAGGTGCAAATGCACTGAATGTAAATAGGTAAAATCTTTGTGTGTTGCAAATGCGTTAGTCTTACTGGTTACTCATAATTGTCTACATGTTTCGAGCAAAAAAGGCATATACTTTGTTTCATTTTTGCGTTGCTGAACATATCTCTTGGCACAACCTATTAGATCAAGTTGACATTTTGGCATGCGATATGTGGATTTTCAGATAGAAGGTATTTAAAAAGTTTTCTGTGAATATCCTTTTCAGCTTGAGAATTCTATTGCACAAGTCGGTAACGCCTTCTAGCCTTGCTCAGAGGTCACCAAATGCAGACTCTGAAAAAATATGTGTAGCTAAGTCCCTTGTGAGGAAAGTATTGGAGGTTAGTCTTAAAAAATTGGAGGCTGAACCCTCAAGAAATGGCAAGCCTATAAGGTGGGAATTAGGAGCGTGTTGGGTGCAACATCTGCAAAGTCAAGCGTCAAGTAAAAGCGATTCTAAGATAAGTGAAGATGCTAAGCCGGAACCACCTGTTAAGGGTCTTGGAAAGCAAGGCGCTCTGCTAAAGGAGATAAAAAGGAAGATTGACGTGAAAGCTAACAAGACTGAACAGGGCAAGGATGCCCGTGCTAATACGATCGACACTGAAAATAAATTAGAAACTGAAGATCAAAAGGAGCTCGAGAAACAAAATGAGGAAATGGAAAAGATGTGGAAAGAACTAGTGACAGAAGCTGCATATCAGCGTCTTAAAGAATCAGAAACTGGTTTTCATCTCAAGGTTAGTTTGTTTCCCCAGCTGATAAGATATAGTATTCGAGGCTAGTAGTAAGCGAGGACTGATACGTCCCTGTATCTGTTTAACCTACTTTTTTTTCAATAAGCTGACCTTATCTTCTACCCATAAACTCTGCCCCACAGTCACCCAAAGAGCTGATTGAAATGGCCCGCAAGTACTACGTTGACACTGCTCTTCCAAAATTGGTCAGTTCCTTGGATTTTTGTTTTCCTCTTTAGGGAGAATCCTCAGCTACTCGTAAACTTTAACTTGATATGTTGCAGGTGGCAGACTTTGGATCTCTTGAACTCTCACCCGTCGATGGGAGAACTCTGACAGACTTTATGCACACCAGAGGCTTGCAAATGCATTCCTTGGGGAGAGTGGTAACCATTTCATTCATAGTCTTTGGTACCTTTCTCTTCGAACTGGAGTCAGACAACATAAATATGCTTATTTACTGAAAAACAAACAGCCCCATTTCTTTTTAAATCACTCTTTTCTCTTTTCATCTTAGGTCGAGCTGGCCGAAAAGCTCCCTCATGTGCAATCCCTCTGTATTCATGAAATGGTTGTTCGAGCATACAAGCATATACTGCAGGCTGTTGTAGCAGCTGTTGAAAACACGGCTGACGTGGCCACCTCTATAGCAGCATGCTTAAATGTCCTATTGGGAACACCATCTGATACTGAGGGTGAAGATGATGAACAGATAAAGTGGACCTGGGTAGAAACGTTCCTTTCCAAGAGGTTTGGGTGGGTTTGGAAGCGTGAAGGCTGCCAGGAACTGAGAAAGTTCGCCATTCTCAGAGGGTTGTCACATAAGGTTTGCTGTCAATCAGAGTTTTTTTTGTCAATTGCGACAACCTAAACTTAGATTCTCGCATGTTGCTTCATTTATGGGTTTAGGTTGGACTGGAGCTTTTTCCTAAAGACTACGAAATGGACACGCCATATCCTTTTAAGAAGTTGGATATTATTAGTATGGTTCCTGTGTATAAGGTACCACACCCAATTATCTTATTACAGTAATCAGCGATAACAAAATGTGAAATTATTGACGTTAAAAAAATAACAAAAAGTGAAAAAATTTCAATGACTTGAGAGCACTGCACTTGTGTGCAGCACGCGGCATGTTCATCCGCTGATGGACGTACTTTGTTGGAATCATCCAAAACTTCCTTAGATAAAGGCAAACTAGAGGATGCTGTCAGTTATGGCACCAAGGTATAACTTATATCCTTCTCACTCTCTTTTTATAGACAAACCATCTAACAAAAGGCTTTTTCTTGACTAGTATGAACACATTGCTCCCTTCTTTCCCAAAATCCAGTTATCATTAACAAACTGAAAGGATTTGAATTTATTTTATAAGTTTCCCCATCTTCTAACCTTATCAACCATTTGTTTTCAGAACTCTNGAACGTTGTTTTTATTTTATAAGTTTCCCCATCTTCTAACCTTATCAACCATTTGTTTTCAGAACTCTTTCACCATTTAAATATTGAATCAACAAGTTTTGTTTTCAACTTAAGCTTAATATTTTTATGACATGTATTCATTATTATTCAAACGGTTCAAGTGAGTTGATGTTCTGGGGTGACTAGGCATTGGCGAAGCTTGTAGCAGTTTGTGGCCCTTATCATAGAATGACTGCAGGAGCATACAGTCTTCTTGCTGTTGTGCTATACCATACTGGGGATTTTAACCAGGTATTCACTTTGAAAGAAGCTGGATTGTCTCCAAGGCATCGTTTCGTTCAATTCACCTACTTCATTAGCAGAAGAATATATCTGCTGTACTAACCCGTTTTGATGTTTCAGGCTACCATTTATCAGCAGAAAGCACTCGACATCAATGAAAGGGAACTTGGACTTGATCACCCAGACACAATGAAAAGCTATGGCGACCTAGCTGTCTTCTATTATCGTCTTCAGCACACAGAGTTAGCCTTGAAGTATGCTTTCTGCACTTTCAGAAGCCAAAGCCTAAACATTTTATATTTTCGATTTGCGAACAGCGTTATTCGTGTTGTAGGTATGTCAACCGTGCATTGTACCTTCTGCATCTAACCTGTGGACCCTCACATCCAAATACGGCTGCCACTTATATTAACGTAGCAATGATGGAAGAAGGTCTGAAGAATGTCCATGTGGCTTTAAGATACCTTCAAAAAGCATTGAAATGTAACCAGAGACTACTTGGAGCTGATCATATCCAGGTTGGTTTTGTTAATCAAGGACTTGATTAGTTGCATTTTTATGCCCTACGTCAAACCTCATCCATAAGCTGATTCTTCTGTAATATCCAAACCACGGAAAGAAGAAACTAAATAAGTAAATAGTGGGCTAAAAATCAAACCGGAAAAAGGTTAATTGTTAAATCCATGGAAGCTAGATGATATGCTAAAACATTAAAGATGCGTCTTTTTCAGACTGCTGCAAGCTACCATGCCATTGCGATTGCTCTTTCTCTGATGGAAGCATACTCCTTGAGCGTCCAACATGAGCAGACCACTCTACAGATTCTTCAAGCAAAACTTGGCCTTGAGGATCTCCGGACACAGGTGCTTAATTAGTTACAATTTACAGGGAGTTTCAGTTCAATAATTTCTTACACTCCAGAATTGTGTTAGGATGCGGCTGCGTGGCTTGAGTATTTTGAGTCTAAAGCTCTGGAACAGCAAGAAGCTGCACGAAACGGTACTCCCAAGCCAGACGCCTCTATTTCCAGCAAAGGCCATCTCAGGTATTAAAATAGTTGTCGTTAACAAATTTTTTTAATGTATTCCCGCATTTCATTTTATACCACTGTGTACAAATTGTACATGGGTGTGAAAGGATATTAGTAGAACTGACTTACCATGTATGAAATTCAAAATGCAGACCATTTTCCTAGACCACTATTACAAATTTATATCTTGTGAACTCTTGTCCTGAGTATGTAACCCATGAGCTTTCTTCCCAATAACAGTGTATCAGACCTGTTGGATTATATAACCCCGGATTCTGATCTTAAAGCAAGGGACGCCCAAAGGAAAGCTCGCCTGAAGGTCAGATTTGCTTTCCGCCGACTTTAGCCATGTTTTTCTGAACTCCTCTCACTAATAAGGCGTGACAGATATTTTGATCGAAAAATTCATTCAGGTCAAAGGAAGATCAGGACAAAGTCCAGGACCTGTGTCAGAAGAAAATCAGAAAGATGATGAAATTCTGGCACCGCCTCAGCTCACTGTTGAGAGTTCTTATAAAGAGAACAAATCCAAAGCAAACTCTGAAGAAGCGAAGGTCGAAAACCAAGATTTGGAACCTCAAGACCAGCTGGCGCTAGTAAGTCTCGAGTCTACAGCCCAAGAAGACTGTGATTCTGACGAAGGATGGCAAGAAGCAGTACCAAAAAATCGTTATCCTTCTGGACGTAGAACCAGCCTGGCAAAGCTGAACACAAACTTCATGAACGTGACCCAGCAGACATCAAGAAGCAGAGGAAAATCCGCCAGTTTCACATCTCCAAGTACTAGTCCAAATGAGCTTTCAATTTATGCTGCTGGTTCCTCTTCCCCAGCCACGAAGAAGCTTGGAAAGAGCACGAGCTTTAACAGAAAGCAAAACAGTTCCCAAGTAGTTGGAGAAAGACAAGTCGACGGTAAATCAGCCATGGCAATCCCAGGTTGCACTGAACAGATAAATAAGCCAACTCCGATGTTGAGTCCTGTGAGTGTCATCAAAGCTGGAAAACTATTTTCCTACAAGGAGGTTGCACTAGCACCCCCGGGAACGATTGTGAAAATAGTTGCAGAGAAGTTGCCAGAAGAAACGACTACCCCAGAGATTTTGGATGAGGCAAAAGTTGCAGTAGATGGTCCTGAAGAAGTTAAGGCTGACGATGCTGTGAGTGAGAAGAAGCATGTTGCTACAGAAACAGAAGTAAAAAACGCTGATAGCGATGAACAAGGAAAGGTTGTTGTTGGTGGATCAGAGTTGAGTTCAGCAGAGGCAATCAAGAATGTGGAGGCTGAAAAGGCAGCAGAAAAAAAAATTCCAACAGAGAGGGCCAAATCAGATGAAAGACAAGGAAAAACTGATATTGTACAAATGGCCGAGGATTCAAATACAAGTCCCCCAAATAAGTCATCAACAACAAAAGATTTAACAACAGCAAAAGATTCAAATGGCAATGGACAAGTAACTGGAGTGAAGCTACAAAATCATGTCTTTGATACTGAACTAAAAGCAGTAGATGGGGAAATAGAAGATCTCCCCAAGGAAGACTCAAGCTCAAAGTCATCAGTAGTTGTAGATGGAGCAGAGGAAGATGCTGGCCAGGCACAAAAGGAGATGAGCAAGAAGCTCTCTGCTTCTGCACCGCCATATACCCCGACGACCATTCCAATTTTTGGGTCGATTACAGTTCCAGGATTTAAAGATCATGGGGGAATACTTCCGTCCCCATTGAATATGCCACCAATGCTTCCTGTAAACCATGCCCGCAGGTTAACTCCTCATCAGTCTGTAACAGCTCGAGTTCCTTATGGGCCTAGGCTCTCAGGTGGTGGTTACAATCGATCTGGAAACAGGGTTCCTCGTACCAAACCTAGCTTTCCCAATAGCATTGAGTCCAATGGCGAGGCTAATCAATTCAATGTCCCAAGAATAATGAACCCTCACGCGGCTGAGTTCATACCAAGTCAACCTTGGGTTCCTAATGTCTGTCCAGTGCCAGTAAATGGTTATTTGGCATCCCCAAATGGAGCTGAAATAACACAGAATGGGTACCCTCTTTTGCCAGTAGCAGGTGGATACTCGTGTAATATAGCTGCTACACAGCCTCAGAATGGGCTTATTATACCTACACTACTGGCTGTGGAGGAATTACCTGGTACTGAAAGCTCTGAGAAGAGCGGAAGTGAAGAAGAGAGCACCAACGAGAAGAAAGCTGCAGAGGATGTAGAAGCCATTGCACAAGAAACTACAGAGATGTCTGAAAATGGACATTCAGCAGTAGGTGAACGGAAAACTACAGTACAGGAGACCTTGAACGAGAAAAATGGAGAAAAAGCGGGAGGCAAGTGATGGGGAGATTACAGCGACAATGAAGCTGAGCAAATTGAAGTCACAAGTTGAAGAAGCACTGAAGTATTAACATTGAGGCTTAAAGGAGTGGAGAGGGAGAGAGACAGAGATCTTGGATCCATGAATGAGGTTGAGGTGCACAAATTATCATAGTTCCCAAGAAAGTAAAAGGAAAACATTTCTACGTTTGAATGTTGTGTTGCAGCGCAGGACCAAGACTCGTCACTCCTGCTTTAACAAAATTTCTCTTGCTTTCAGTTTTTGGTTCCCATGGCTAAAAACTAGATATTCAGCTCATTAAGGAGCCTCCTTAATAAAACATTTGGGTCATTGTTTTGTTATTTCCTTGATTTACTATGGAGCATAGACCTCGATAATAAGGCAACAGAGTTAGGCCATGGCTATCTGTTTTTTTTTTTTTTNATAGGTAAAATAAAATTGCTTATTTTGTTTTTTTTTTTTTTTTTGTCAGAAAGATTTATTCATGAAAACAGAATATACAGAAGTTCGTTTTCACCAAAAAACTGACGAGAAAAAACAGAGAAAGAAAAGCCATTACAGAGCCTCCTTAGACAAAATATTATTTAACCATTCTGGATGACCTCTGGATAAATATGGTTGGAATCGGCTTTCCTTGATTACTGATCTTGCCAATCTAATAGTCGGGATGTTAGCAGATTTATGAGAAACATTGAAAGCAATTAGATGATAGGCCATCAACATTGTTGCTATCTTTTGTAAGAAACGGGGCCAGTCTTTGGGATTATGAATAGCCTTGACAGCTTATTTATTTTGAATCTCAAAATGAACTGTCCTGATATTCAGATCCAAAAGACTTTCCATTGTTGTAATGATACCAATTAACTCCGCTTCACTTATTTTGTTTAATGATTGGTTTGGGTTGGTCAAAACAAATCTAAATATCTTCACTTCAGCTTATTTTGAAGCAGACAATATGGTGAGACGATTCTAGAAACAAACATATGTCTGGATTTTGATCCTGATGAAGAACACGTCAAGGTGTTGGCGCCATTTATTGAAAGACTACATCTCCTTCGTCTTATATCTTCAATGAAGTTTATTGGCTCAGATCGCTTCACGTTCCTTAACTTCACTCTCTATACTAAAATATCTTATTCTTACAAATGAGATGTGTATTCAACATTCTAAAGAGTATACCTTACTTTATCTAAGTTCTCAAAATTTTATGAAATTAAATCCGCGTTTTTGTGTGGATATTTACTTAGTTAAATACTCCCATTGTTCCATTATATAAAAAATTTTAGGTTTTAAATTTTGTTCCAAATTATAAGACTTTCACAAATAATTATACAAGTTTTAATTTCTCTTTCATTAAATATTGAGTTGACTAATAATAAACGAATGGACTAATAAATGTTAATTAAATGGTGATTTGCTGTAAACAAAGAAAAAATATAGAGATACAATTGTCCGAACACGCTAATACTTATCCCATATATATTAATTCAGAAACATTTTTAAAAAATAATGTAACTCTTACGTGTTATTTACATGTATGTCATGATGACGTGTCATCTCCAGAATATCTCTTAGAAAATATTTGAAATAGGGTTTTGTTTACTAGGATAATTATAATATATGTCACTCATATATTTACTAACCAATTAAATTAAATAATAAAGATTTGATATCTAATTATATCATAATAATTATTTAAAAAAGTGATTCACTCATAACTAATATTTAATTTGATTTTAGATTTTTATTATTTATTTTTAAAAACATTACCAACCAATAAAATTAAATAATAAATATTTAATTCTAAATATACAATTTAAAAAAGATTAAAAGTTTAACAATTTNCTAAATATACAATTTAAAAAAGATTAAAAGTTTAACAATTTAACAACTAACATATTTTAAACATAAACAAATATAAATATTTACTCCACCAAAACAAGTACTTTAAATTATGTGACTCGAAATATTCGGTTAACTGAGAGTCTGAGATTATTAGACACGGACCGAGTCGGATAAGCCAATCCTAAAGGAAGCTAGCACAACAAAAA
>OVAO01001431.1:0-14560 GCA_900406285.1 Biscutella auriculata
CATTTTCAGTCACGCCAGTCAGACCAGACCGGTGGACATCAAATAGCGAGACCTGGAAGAAGACTATCGGTCAGGCCCGCCGGTGAGCCCTGATCGGCGAAGCTCGAGCAACGAGCATTGGACGAGGAGCGCCGGTCAAGCTCGCCGGTCTGCACTGACCGACGGAGGCTCCGCCGACACAAAACTTCTTTCCATTTTTAGCTCGATTCTTGGTCTCCTATATAAAGACCCAACCCCAAAAACCCTAATAACGTTTTTTACTCTCATTTTTCTTAGGTTTTGAAGTTTTAGATCTCATTTGTGAGAGATACTTTTGGTACTTTTATTTTACGCAATTTTATTTTTATATGATTGTTCTTGTTATTTTTGTTTTGATTCTTGTTTTCTAATCTCTATCCCTCTCACAAATCATGCCCAAAAACTCTCTAAGTGTATTAGGCATGAGTTGTGAGTAGTTTTCATAAACTTATGGATTAGGGGTTAGATTGGTAGATTTTGATTGCTAGAATGGTTTAGATCTATATTAGAGTAAGTGTTCTCAATTTATTCATGTGTTTGAATAGGAGTAGCTAACCTAATCTAGATCCTTTGGAGATTTATCACCCGAAAGATGCTTGATAGAATTCCCGAACAAGTGAATAGGTTGTTAGTCAATTCTTTCCAAGAGATTGTTTAAGTTATTGGCTAATTGTTGTATGAAATTTTGTTTAATGCTTTCTAGTCATGCTTCATTGCCAAGAGATTTGTGTAATGGTAGGATTAGAAAAGGGACTTCCATCACGAGAGTGAGTTAGTCTATTTTAGAGATTCCTAGACATAGAATAAACCAAGGGTAGTTAGTAAACCAATCTAGCATGAAAACCCCTACCGATATCGATTCCCTTAATCCATGAGTTTGCTTTTATTTCTGATTTGTCTATTGCAATTTAGTTTATCGATTTATTTTATTTGTTTACTTAGGATTTGTTAGTTACATAACAAAACCCCTATATGTTTACCTAGACTTAGTAAAATCCATCATAGGACTTGTGAGTTAATTACCCCCGAGTTGGTTCGGCAATCCGATCACCCATCTTACCCATACTTCATTGATAAACCGCTAAACCGACCGAAAATATCAGTTTATCAGTAAGTATAACGTGAGTAATGCTTTCAATGTTTCTGATCTTGTTGCGTTTATTGTAGATGATGAAACAGATTTGAGGTCAAATCCTTTTCAAGAGGGAGAGGATGATGTGATCCTAAGTGGCTCTCAAATTGATTTTGGAACAATGGAGATTCAAGAGATTTCCAAGACTTTAGAGATACCGAACGAAGTGATCAGAAGGAGCAAAACAAGAGAATTAGCTAAGATCTTGGATGATATGCTAAGGAAAACTCAAGACAAGGAGCATGAGGAAGTACCAAGCTACATCAACATCATTTAGGCATTTGAAGAAGATCAAGATATTCACCAAGTAGTTAAGTGATTTATCTAGCACTCTTTTTCCTATGCTTCGGTTTTGTCCCTTTGAGTTTTCTCAAGCATAGGTTTTAATGAGGCTAGATCAATTACTTTCATCTATACTACTTAGTAATATCTTGATCTAGTCAAAGAAGGTGGGAGAATCAAAGAAGTCATTAAAGAAGATGAAGAAACCAAAGACTCATATTTTTAAGTCTTTGTCGTATTTATTGCTTTTATGTCATTTTCGAGGAGGAGCTTTTGTCATCTTCTTCCTTTACATATTATGCACGAATTATCAATAAAATCATCTATTCTTTTTTTGTGATAACAGTTTTTGGATCATTGAGTGTTATACTAAAGATTGGTGTGAAGCCAACAAAACCCCTTTTCTTCTTCGAAGAATTTCTGTCTACTTTTTGTGTGAATCAACTGAGTAGCAGTCATCTATCCATTCATTTGATCCAGTCATAGATCATTTGATTATATCATCATCATCACCACTTCACTCATCCATTTCGTCATCCATCAAAGCGCATCAACTGAGTCATCGTTTTGCATCAAAACGTACCAAAATGTTCATCTATTCATATGTTCCGCAACCTCTGATCATATCACCACAAAACCAGTAGCTCATCACGCCAAAGTCATCCTTCCTTGGGCTAGGAGCACGTCATGTTCAAAACATGATTTGTGAGTAGTCCTTTATAGATATGGATTAGGGTTAGAAAAGGGTAAGACTGAATTGCTAGAATGGTTGAGGGATAAATAAACTAATTAACTTCATCTTATTCATGAACTTAATGCTAGATTAAGCCGTGCAAATCTGGTCTAGATCATAGGAAATCTGTCGCAAGGAAGGTGTTCGACAAAAATCCCGACTAAGTGAATAAGTTGTTAATCAAGTCTTTCCAAGGGATTGTTTAAGGATTGATTGATTGTTTCATGAAATTGTATTCATTGCTTCCTCATTGTGTTAATTGCGAAGGGATTGTATAGTTGCATGATTAAGAAATGAGTTTCTACCATGGGAGTGAATTAGCCTAGATTAGACATTCTTAGACATAAGATAAGCTTAATTGTGTGAATTAAACCACTAACTAGTATGAAATGGCTGCCAATTTGATTGCCCTGGTCCATATGCTTGTTTTAGTTTCTGAATTTGTATTTCTTCGATCTCGTTGACTTTTTTGTTGACTTTTATTTAATTGCTCATTTGTTTAGCATTCTAGATAGGATTGCTAGTGACAGACAACTCATATCGATTCCACATAGACTTAGCAATCACATCACAAAACTAGTGTGTTATTTACTCATGTGTTGGTTCGACAACATTCTATTTTACCATTATACTAATTGATAAATGTGTTCTTCACACCCTAGTGAAGAAAAATAAGTTTATCACTTTTCCCAATAAAAATTATGATTATATTTATTATGGTATAAAATTTGACAACAATTTAATAGGAGATTTAATTAAGAGTATATGGTGAAGTTGAAGAGGTAATGAGTTCGATTCTCTTTTTTCTCTCTTATGTTTTAATTTAATATTTTCAAAGCAACGTAGTTTCGATGTTTATACATGAATATATACAAATTTTGAAATTTATTTACGTTGAGGGTTGCATGATGATATTGTTTCAAAAGTTGACATGATTAATTATTTATAAAAAAACTACATAAAATCATTACTATTAATTTTAAACATTTAAATACTATATACAATTATGAAACTCGAAGTTGAAGGAAATATTGCGAAGGAAATAGCAATGACTAATAAACGGTAATAAGAGAAATGAGCTTCAAGGAAAGATTGAAAATCCATGATATTGAGAAGATAGTGGTTGAAGCTAAATATATCAGACAAACCAATCAAATAACAATTTTAGGTTACAAAACATCCCTTTATAAATAAGAACCCGTATATCACACAAATTCTTTCCAAGTAACAAATAGTTATCCAAATAACTTTTGCTTATTGTTTTCAATGTCGGTTTAACCGACATAGACTTCACAATAAATAGCCATGTACAGTGGCAGATCTAGAAAAAATATTCAGGTGGGTCAAAATAAAAATTTTAACATTTCACGTGGGTCAATTTAATAAATTAACTACTATTTTCTAAAAAAAATTGCTTAAAATTGTAAAAAAAAAAAAATTTGACGTGGGCTAATTGACCACCCTCTTTGATTATTCGATCAAAAATTCATATTTTTTTCTAGCAGTGGAATCGTGTTCATATCAACACATCCTACAAAATCTCTATTACACCAACTTTAATGTTGATTTTCATCTCCTTGTGCAAATCAGTGGCCTTTTGTATGGAAGCTGGGTTGGAGTCGGAGAAGAAAAGTTAATCTGAAATCAATGGCGTTTTATAGGGAAGTTGGGTTGGAGTCGATTACGGAGAATGAAAAGTTAATATCGAAACTATATATGCCGCGATCAAGTTCAAAGTATGCATACTCTCTTCTTCTATTTTGTTATGAACCTCCTAATTAGATCCTTCTTCCCGATAAACATGGTCGATTATCGTGTTTTCCCGTTTGGGGAAATTCAGAACTATCTAATATGGGTTTTCGATTTGGAGATTAGGGTTTAGGTTGATGAAGCCAGCAACGATGATAAATGTGGCGACTCTCTCCATCCTACCACCGTCAAAAAGCTTAATCATTCTCATCAAGATTGGTTGTTGGTCCCAGAAATAATCACAAGGAAAATAAGAATAAATCCAAGTGTTAATTCAGTTAGAACATACGTGAAATATCAGAATTAGTATAAACCAAAAGCAAAAAGAGATTACTCAAAGTAAATACTCGAAAGTAAAGGACTCGAAGGAAAATAAGTTAGAAGCTATTAACGAGTTAAGTTATATGGATTCGGGAAGTAAATCGTTGATTTTTGGCGAAGTGGGAAAGATTGAGCTAAGTTGTGCGGAAAGTAAATAAGGGTTACCACTCAAGGGGAGCCGAGCTGGTTTGCGTTTTATATCACAATCGTTTGCGAAGTCGCGAGCTACGTTTGACGTCTAGTCGAGCTCGGATCATAAGATCGGTTTACAAGCGAGGTCAAAGCGAGCCTCAGATTACACTTTTAAGTCCATTTTTTCTCTTTCTCTCTCTCTCTCTATACTATAGCGAACTCAATCACTTTTTCTCCTTTCTCTGGCGTATGACACTGTTCCTTATTTATAGTGAACAATGTCCGGTTTAATGCTATACTCCTTAACCGGGATTTCTGCTTCGTGGGCTCCGTTCTCCTCTGGGCCCATTTAGTTTCTCTCTTTTTGACTGTTTTGTGGATGGGCTGAATTGGATCTTGGGCCTTCTTTGATCTGGTTGGATCCAGGTACGCAGAAACTTACTATGATCCGTGTCTACAAATGATGTTCTTCCAGAAGAAACTTACTACGTTTGAATCTTTGATGTTGGTGTAGGCCTCTGTCTTTACCCATTTTGAAAAATAGTCGGTCATGATAAGCATAAACCTCTTTTGCTTTGACTTCGGCAAAGAACCGACTATGTCCATTACCCACTTCATAAACGGGTAGGGTAGGGTGACCATAGAGAGCATCTGGCGGGTAAGTTTATCATTGGCGCTGGCACTTCTGGCAGCGAGATGCATATGCTCCGCAATCCTTCACCAATGTTGGCCAGTAATGACCCTGCATTTTTACTATGATCGCTAGTGTTTGTCCTCCGGAGTGATTGCCTCTTGCCCCTTCGTGGGGTTCTTCGATTACTCGGTCAATCTCGTCATTGCTAATGCATCTTAATAGGATTCCTAATGCACTCCATCGGAATAACTTTTCGTGGACCAAGGTGTAATGAGCGCTCCTAGCGTTGAGCTTCCTAGCTTCCCACTTATCCTCGGGCACTTTGCCATCTTTTATGTAATCGATGATCTCCTTGGTCCAGTCCCTTACGTGATTGTGTTAGGTTCGTCGGCGATCATAGGTTCTGCCTGCTCTCTTCTCCTCCAAAGATGGCATAGATTCCTTACGAGAGTTCGATGCTTGGGTTGTCAATGCTCTTGACTGGGATTACTATTTTGAGATCGGGATATGAGGTAGAAGCTAATGTTGCGAGGGCATCAACCTGTGCATTCTTGCTTTGAGGGATCTTCGAGAGAAAGGACTCCTTGAATCCCTCAGACAGCTGCTTGGCAACTTTAAGGTAAGCATCCATTCTTTCATTCTCTGACTGGTAACGAGTTGTGAGTCGTAATAAGCATGGATTCTTTCTACCCCGATCTCTTTAGCCAAACGCATTCTTGCTATGAGTGCTTTGTACTCGGCTTTGTTGTTCGAAGCTGGGAACCTGAGCCTAGAGGATTGTTCTAGGACCTCTCTTATCGGCGAGATGAGTCGTATTTCGACTCTTGACCCTTGGTTCGAGGATGAATCGTCTGCGTGCAGAGTACACTTTCCTTCCAACACTTCTGCTTTTCCTTCACCGGGAGGGATCTCGATGATGAAATCTGCTAGGAATTGAGCCTTGGCCCTGGTTCTGGCCTTATACTCGATGTCGTACTCACTTAACTCTACTGCCCACTTGGCTAGCCATCATGACTGGTTCGAACTGTGTAACAATGTGCGGATTGGTTGGTTGGTGAGCACGACGATCGAATGAGACTGAAAATATGGTTGCAGCTTTCAGGCAGAAATGATTATTGTGAGTGTCCATTTCTCCAATGTTGGATAGCGAGATTCGACTTCATTCAGGCTCTTGCTGACGTAGAAAATTAGTCGATGCTCTCCTTGATCCTCTCAAGCGAGTATTACGCTGACCATTGCGCCAGTGATAGCGATATATAGAAATAGTGTCTTGCCATCCTCAGGTTTTTCCAGTATCGGCGGGGTTGACAGATACTCTTTACTTGTTGGAACGCCACTACACATTGTTCAGTCCATTCAAACTTTTTGTTTACTCAGAGGAGTTGATAAAACGAGAGACATTTTTCTGTCGATCTCAAGATTAATCGACTGAGGGCGGCGATCCTTCCGGTTAGGCGTTGTACTTCCTTCGCACTTATGGGCGACGACAGCGAGGTAACTGCTGCAATTTGCTTTGGTTTGGCCTCGATCCCTCGTCTTCTCGCGGTTGTCTGGGTTCATAAAGATTTGGTTGTAACCGGAGAATGAATCCATAAATGAGAGGAGTTCGTTTCCCGGCGTCGCCTCTACCAAACGATTGATGTGTGGAAGCGGAAAGCTATCCTTCTAGCACGCCTTAATGAGATTTGTGAAGTCGATGCAGACTCTCTAATTCCCATTCTTTTTCTTCACCACGACCAGGTTCGCTAACCACTCAGGGTACTACACTTCGCAAATCGATCCTACCTTGAGGAGTCTTGCCACTTCGTCATTTACGGCCTGGGCTTTCTCGTGACCTAGCTTTCGTCTTTTATGTCTCGCTGGTTTGGATGTTGGAACCACGTTAAGCTCGTGGCATGCCACCTCGGGGTCGATCCCTAGCATGTCACTAGTTGACCATGCAAATGCTCCCTGGTTTTCCCTCAGAAACTTGATTAGCTCGCTCTCGACTTCTTGATCCAGATTTTTACCGATTCTGATCTCTCTCTCTGGATTCGAGTCGTCCACCGCTATCATCTTGACGTGACCATTCACTTCCGGACCTCTTCCTTTGGGGGCCTTGCTTTCTCGCGCCCCGATCATTAATTGCTGTTTGGCGGAGGTTACTCTCTTCTTGTGCTCATTTACGTAACACGCTCGCGACATGAATTGACTTCCTCATATGGTTTGTGTTCCTCGCTGAGTCCGGAACTTCACACACTGAAGATAGGTCTAAGGGATGGCTTTCATCGCGGTGAGCCATGGATTCCTAAGGATGACGTTGTAGATTGCCGGTTTGTCAATGACGTAGAATCGACATATGCTCATTACTCCCCCTGCGCTCATGGGTAGCTTGATCGTTCTGATTGTGACTGATGTCTCTCCCGAGAAGCCGGCTAGGGGATGGAGATTATGCTTTACCTCGGATAAATCCACTCCCATTTTCACCAATGTTTCTTGAACATGAGATCCACCGAACTCCCGATGTCTATCAGGACTCTTGATACGTCGCAGTTGTGTATGTTTATCTCGATTACCAATGGATCTCGATGTGGGAAATCTAACGCGCTGGTGTCTTCCTCTTCGAACGTGATCGGTGCTTCGTTAGATATTTGGCGAGGTGTCCTCTGGGTCGAAGTTGCTCTCCTTTCGCTAGCCTTGATAGCTCGCACCGAATCCTTGCAGTTGAAAACTCCTCCCATTATAACGTCGATTCATCGCGTGACGTTGGCTTTGTTGTTCTCTGGCTGACCAAGGTCATCTTCATGCCTTGGTGAATATTCATGGGGTGGTCTTTCCGGACCTCGCTCTTCGGTACTGGCCATTCGATTGTTATTTCGGTTATTGTCCCTTCGCAGAGGTCCACCTCCCTTTAGTTTGTTGCGGTTGTCTCGCTCTACTTTAACACCACCTTTCTCGTATTGGTGCATCAGGTGGGAATTCAGGTATCGACAATCTTGCATCGAGTGACCGTACTTTTAGTGGTGATCGCAGTAAGCTTCGGGTTCATATGTATCTCAGAGTTCACCGCTCTTGCGAGGTGATTGGTTTCCCCCTTGTTGCTTGTCTTTGCCGATAAGCTACCCCTTTGAATAGCCTCGCGTCTTTGCCACTGTAGTGTTTTCTGGTTTCACGGTACTCTTCCTTCGGATTATCCTTCGAACTCGTTGCCTTTGCAGGAGTGTATTTCTTCTCAAGAGCTGTGTACTCTTCATCTGCCTCTAAGAAACGAGTTACACGGTGCAAGGCGTCATCCAGTGTTGCTTGCTGATATATCAGGAGGTCATCACAGAACTTTGACTTGTACTAGAGGGCATTTCTCAGGACCGTTATGGCCGCATCATCCGCTATGGTCACGCTGGATACTATCACTTTGAAGCGACCGAGGAACACGCAAAGTGACTCGTCTGCCTTCTGAGATAAAGTCGATAGATCGGTGTTTGACACGCTCTTCAGTATGTACATGGAATAATGCTTCATGAACGAGGTCGTCAGAGTTCGAAAACTGTCTATAGTATTGGGTTCGAGCCTCGAGAACCAACTGAGCGCTACTCCGCTAAGGTTTTCCACAATGAGTTGACAATACCCGACATCTTGCTCCTCTGGAGCGAAGTGAGACCTTCCCATCGCAATGGTGAGCACTGTCATGAAGTTTTTGGGATCTGTTGTTCCTTCGTAGATTGGACACCGGAGTTTGCCATCGTGGCAAAATCTGACGATGGTGATGTTACTGGTAAATGGAGTCCTCTAGGTCTCCTCTAAAACTCGCTCGGTCTCGGGGGCCGAACTCGTGGCTCGATGAACTTGTGATGTCATCTTGATAATCTTCTCTCTCATCCTTTCTATTTCGAGGTCCCTTCTATTTGTAACCTCCTCGCGTACTGCCGGGGGTGTGTGTGGGTTTTACTGGAACTAGTTTGCGACCCTTTGCACGGTTACCTCATGACGAGTCGACGTGTGTTGCTCAGTTTGGGACACAAGAAATTCGACGTAGAGGTTTCTGCGCAGGTCGCAAGCTGAGGGAGCTCGATCTTCGGTGATATGGTCAGAGATCTGACGTCGGACACTTCGTTGCTCTTGAATCACGCTCTCGATGAGCTCGCTCATCTTATAATTCTCGAGTTCTCAGTGATTCATGCGCTCGATGAGCGCTTTGATTATATTGGTATGGTCATAGTGTACGCCCTTTGACGGGTCACCGCTTTCGCTTGCAGGTGGTGGAATATCGAGATATGCCACCTGGGGTTGTTGTTCCTCCTCTCCACCGACGAGAGGCTTAACTACTATTGTTTCTTCGGNGCTCGATGAGCTCTTTGATTATATTGGTATGGTCATAGTGTACGCCCTTTGACGGGTCACCGCTTTCGCTTGCAGGTGGTGGAATATCGAGATATGCCACATGGGGTTGTTGTTCCTCCTCTCCACCGACGAGAGGCTTAACTACTATTGTTTCTTCGGCCATTGTACAGATCTTAGCTCCTTCTGGCTTCACAGGTAAGGTTCTACGTGACTTTGTTTTATCCCGTTGTACTCCGTGGTTTTTGTCTCTCAGGACGCAGTATTGTCCCCACAGATTGCGCCAAATGTTGGTCCCATAAATAATCACAAGGAAAATAAGAATAAATCCAAGTGTTAATTCGGTTAGATCATATGCAAAATATCAGAATTAGTATAAATCAAAAGCAGAAAGAGATTGCTCATAGTAAATATTCAAAAGTAAAGGACTCGAACGTAAATATGTAAGAAGCTATTAGCGAGTTAAGTTAAATGGATTCGTGAAGTAAATCGTTGATGTTTGGCGAAGTGGGAAAGATTGAGCTAAGTTATGCGAAAAGTAAAGAAGGCAGAGGGTTCTCGCTCAAGGGGAGACGAGCTGGTCGGCATTTTATATCACAATTGTTTGCGAAGTCGCGGGCTAAGTTGGACTTCTAGTCAAGCTCGGATCACAAGATCGGTTTACAAGCGAGGTCAAAGCGAGCATCGGATTACACTCTTAAGTCTATTCTCTCTCTCTCTCTACTATTACGAACTCAATCACTTTCTTCTCCCCTCTCTGGCGTATGACACTGTTCCTTATTTATAATGAACAGAGTTCAGTTTAATGTTATACTCCTTAACCGGGATTTCTGCTTCATGGGTTCCCTTCTCTTTTGGGCCATTTAGTTTCTCTCTTTTTGATTGTTTTGTGGATGGGATGAATTGGATCTTAGACCTTCTTTGATCTAGTTGGATCCAGGTACCAACATTGGTTTTCTTTTGTTGGTCTCTTATTTGACAAAATTTTTTATTGATAAATTTCTCTTTTGCTTTGTGTGTTTTTTTGCTAATAGGTGTCCATGTCCATTTGCTGAAACTTCTACTTCTGCTACTTAGTCGAATCTAACTTCACTTCCTCATGGAGTTTCTCTCCTCATGAAGATAATGCAGTGCAAGAGATCCATGCTTCTGCTGGAACAAACAAAATTGGTTCTAATTTTTTAACTTACACGTTGAAATTTGTGAACAGCATGTGCTTGAGAAAGATCAGAGAGGATTATCTTGGCAAAAACTATTCAGGTAATTAGAAGACCAAACTGACATATGTAGACCATCTGTTGGATGAGAGTACCCTGAGAGAGAGACGAAGGTTTTGAAATTTCGTTTTGGGGTTTTGTAGGTTATTCCTCATATCACATATGTTATTCAAGAATGGATCGAATGTGCAGCTACAATTCCAGTGGATGGAGAGTCCGGTCCAACTAATGTTTGTGTCACTGAACTTGGAGGAACCAAAGGTATTTTAATTTTGGTTCTCTTCATAAGGACTTTTAACTTAGTCTTAGGTTTCGTTCAATAAGTTCAAACGTAGGTAAGAAATGGTTTGTACAAATGTGTTCATTAAGGTAATAATACTGAGTGATGTCAAGACCTATTGATGTGTTTTCTGTAATTTTTTTCAGGCTCTGGGAATTTTTGCTCCATCCATGTCAGTCTTCTCCTTGTATTTTGTTGATGAACACGCAAGTTTTGGGAGCCCTGGCTTGCAGCTATTAAAGGTGAATTGGAGGTCGCTATATACAGGGCAGGTGGGATTGGAGATAGTACTTATGGTGATCTTCATAAGATTGGTTGGGCCAGAAGTATTCAAAGAGATAAAGGAGTAAGATTGTTCTCTATGCCACACATAATGTTCTTCTTTCAACGCAGAGATTCACAACGTATGTCTTTGGTTGTTTCTTTGTTTTTAACTTCTTTTAGGTTCAGATCTATCTTGATACAAAATCAGTGAGAGATGGTTGATTCATGAGAATTGTTACACGGGTCGTAATCTGAAACGAAAGTACAGAAAGCTTAGAGCATCTCCATCAGAGTATTTAAAGGTTCTAAAGTTCAAACATAAATCTAAATACAATTAAATTTTCAGATACTCTTTAGAATCGATTCTTAAATAAGAATTTCTAGAAAAATATTAGAACCTCAAACGTGTCACTTTGTGATTAGAAGGGGAAAAACACAAAAATCGAATGGATAGTGTTTGAACATATCGGTTTGGGTAATAACCAAAAACCAAACAAATATCCAAAAAAAAATATATTATATATATATATATATATATTCATAATACTGAACTAAAAAAATCAGATTGAGTATTTTGGATCCAAAAATTGAATAACGGAACCGAAACAGAACCGATTCCAATGCAAATAATCTATAATATCTGAAAATTGAATTTACTGTACTGAAACCAAACCGAATATTTTATTTTTCTTTTATTTTAGTGTATTTCTACTAATTTTTTGGTTTAGACCAAATCAAAACCGAACTGAAATAATCGAAACAAAATAAAAAAAGTTTCGGTTATTTTTTTGTTGTTATCGTAATCTTGCAAATATGATGGCCAATCGAAATCAGGTTCGAGATAGAATAAAACATGATCAACTAAAATCAAATTTGGTGGAGAATCTATGGCAAAAAATCGAAACAAATTAAGATCACAATCTTCATTTATCTCCGTTAAAATTTAAATATGTTTTTTATATTTCAATAATTTACTGTAATATTAGTAATGCATTTAATATTAATGAATTTGATTTAATTTTCTTTTAAGAATCCTTTAATGAGTATCCATCAATGGAGGAGAAATTTAGTAAAAATAATTTTGGAATTCTTAATTATTGGGATTAGTGTAAATAATATTAAAATATTGTTAAGAACCTCTTCATGGGGTTCTATGGATGGAGGTGGTATTAGACGACAGTACGGTTTCCTTGAATTNAAATCCTTTAATGAGTATCCATCAATGGAGGAGAAATTTAGTAAAAATAATTTTGGAATTCTTAATTATTGGAATTAGTGTAAATAATATTAAAATATTGTTAAGAACCCCTTCATGGGGTTCTATGGATGGAGGTGGTATTAGACGACAGTACGGTTTCCTTGAATTCTCGTTATCAACAGATTTACGGCAATGTCACATGAGAGTTTGCTGAAAATCAAAATCTGAAAAAGTTGAGTAATTAGAGAGATTATCCTTGGTGGAGGAGTGTCGAAATATAGTAACAATAAAATTTAAACAACAAAAGGTGTTAAAAACTTGCATGTGCATGATATCAATTTATAGATGTGTGAGAAAAGAAAAATGGTGAAAAATGATGTAAGTGAAAGATGTTCTAATTTAGAAAAAAAAAATATACTAAAAATGTTGGTGTTTCGGATTTCTTAAGCTAACCATAACAATATATTTAAATATATTACTATAAAATATTATGTTAGATATTAATATATTATTATAAATGTTATGTTAGATATCTTTATCAATTTAAACATACAAATAAATAAATAATCTTATATACAAATAATTATCATATTTTCTATTTCATCAATAACCAAAAATCACATAGATAATTTTTTAGTATTGGTGTGGGTAGGGGTGTGTAATCGTTTAGTTTTTGGTTTTATTCATGTTATTCAATTTGATTTTTTAAAATCATTTCTACTTGAGATCAAATTTTATATTTTCTTAGTTCAGTTTTGATTGGAGTTCGATCGAGTTTGACTAAAAATAGACTAAACGTATAAATAATTTATTTCGATATATTATTATAGATGTAATGTTAGATATCTATGTACTATTATAAATGTCATGTTAGATATCTATATCAGTTTATACATAAAAATAACTAGGAAATGTTTTTTTTTTACAAATAATCACCACATTTTTTATTTTATTTTATAAAAAAACACCAGTGAAATAATATTTTGAGTATGAGTATGAGTGTGTATTCGCTTATTTCTTTAGTTTGATTTAAGTTATACTATTTTATTTTATTTGGTTTTAAAAATTATGTCCATTTGAGATTAAAGTTATATTTGTTTAGTTCAATTCTATTTCAAGTTTGATTAGGTTTTACAAAAAGTAGAGTAAAAATATAAATAATTTATTTAAATATATTATTATAAATGCAAATTACAGATCTACGTATTATTATAAATATCATGTTAGATGTCTATATCAATACAAATAACTAGAAAATGCTTTTGTGGACAAATGATCATCACATTTTCTATTTTATTTATTAAAAAGAACCATCAAAAAAATATTTTGAGCATTGGTGTGGGTAGGGGTATACATTCACTTATTTCTTTGGTTTAATACGGATTATATATTTTAAATTTTACATTTTTTAAATTATGTTCATTGGAGATTAAATTTTATATTCGTTTTAATTCAATTTAATTTTTGTCTTAGTTGAGTTTTAAGAAAATTAGACTAAAATGTTAGTAACTTATTAATTTTAATTAGAATATTTTTAGATATGTAATTATAAATATTTGTTTCAAGTTTTGATTTTCAAATTTGTTATTTTTTTAGAAATTTATTTTAGTATTTGTAAATTATGGGGGTTAGTTACAAGCATGATGATAAAAACTGTGAAAACACTCTTTATATTTTTCAGATTAAATAATAAATTTTAATATCATTTACATATAAAAAAAACTTTTTATTATGATTAAATTTAAAATTTAAATATGTTTTATTAATAATATATTTCTTTAAATTATATAATAATCATATTTTATTATTATTATAATAATAATTAATTTTTCTATAACAAACAGCAGGTAACGCGGGATATTTGTAACGTTCGTTTCCCGTGGGCCGTCGGATCCACCAAACCCATTAGTATGATATTGTTCACTTTGGACCACAAGGGCCCACACGATTTTCTTATTGGGTATCATCCCATAAGACGCCATACTAATTGGTTTGATCTCCCTTTATATATTGGTCAGTTTCTTAGTAAACTTCCGATGTGAGATATATAAGCCACATATGGGTCTCACTAGTCTAGTTTTGAGGCCTTTGAAACTATCTACATAGGCACTCCTATATTTGCTACATCAAATTCATATCAGCCAATCCAAAAAGTACTAATCAATTATTATGTTTTCTGCAGAAACCATATTATATAATTTATATATAACGTTTCTTATTCTTCATTTATGAGTGGCCATTGATGTTACAGAAAGGACCATCTCTTCATCTAAATTTCCTTAACCT
>OVAO01001432.1:0-14545 GCA_900406285.1 Biscutella auriculata
CACCATTCTCATAAAATCTGGCATTTCCGGTTTCTATTATTCTCGTATTATGGGTTGAATAATAAATCATATATCATTTAGATTTCTGAGGGTAACCAATAAAGAAACCACTTATCGTTATGAAATCTAATTTCCTTTCATGTGGATTATACATTCTTGCTTCAACTGGACATCCCCAAACTTTAAGATGTTCCAGACTAGGTTTCCATCCTTTCCACAGTTCAAAAGGAGTCTTTGAAACTGCCTTACTTGGAACCCTATTCAAGATATAGACCGCAATTCGTAATGCGTCCATCCACAAGGATATAGGTAAATTAGCATGACTCATCATGGATCTAACCATTCTAATATAAGTACGATTCCGCCTTTCAGCTACACCATTCTGCCATGGATAACCAGGCGTTGTGTACTGAGCAACAATTCCTAATTTTTGGAGAAGTATGGTAAAAGGTCAATGATGTTGTCATGTTTCATCATACCTTCCATAATATTCACCACCTTTATCTAACCTAATGATTTTCACTTTTCTTTCTAATTACCTCTCCACTTCAGTGATGAACGTTTGTATAACGTCCACCGATTGAGATTTTTCATGCAATAGATAGACATAAACATAACGTGAATAATCACCGATAATGAAATACTTTTCACCTCCAAAACTTGGAACGTCAAAAGGTCCACAAATATTTGTATGAATGACTTTAAGAAGTTGTGTACTTCTTGTGGCTCATTTCTTAGTGTGTTTAGTTTGTTTTCCATTAATGCAATCTACACACTCTTTAATGTTGGTAAAATCCAGATTAGGGATAATTCCATCTTTTACCGATCTCTTGATTCTTTCATTGGAAATGTGTCCCAATCTTTTATGCCACGAGAAATACGATCCATTTGTACATGTTCTACTTTCAGTATGCAGGGAAATATTTGTTTTAATATTTTGATCAGCCAATTTTAACTTATAAAGGCCATCAACTAATATTCCATGTTTATAGTTAGATCTAGGCATGTTTATAGTTAGACAAAATAAATAAAGTTTACTGGACTGATTATAACTACTGTAGTCTAAATTTCAAGTCTAAACTTCCTTAGTAACTGATTTGGGTGATTTAATAACTGTTTGTCAGGCTTAAATCATCTTAAACCGAGATCTAAATTGTCAGATCAGAACTAGTTTACAAATCAAAAATAATGAAGGATCCAACTCTTTCCTTTTCTCAAAACTTTAATCCAACATGAACCCTAATTTTCTTTTTGTGAAAATCCTAGACTCAATCTATTTGACAAATCATACATGATTAAAACAATCAAACAAAAAATTGATGAAAAAATGAAACAAGTACTGGAATAGAATAAATCAAAAGAAGGGTTCAAGGTACAAAAATTGTCAGATTAGATATTTCTCCCTAGAAAGCAAAAATCTAGACTAGCCCCTTGTTTAGGAAAAATGAATGATATGCTAAATCTCGTGGTTTCTAGTGGGTTCATAGAGTCGTGGGGTCATCATTAGGGTTTCCATTGGGTTTGAGCTTCGAAACACATAATTTGGAAAATTTTCATTTTGAGGATCGATCGATCCTTTGTAGGTTCGATTGATCTTGACTTAATTTCTTCAGTTGGTCATAAGATTTGCGAATCAATCCCAACAGTCTTGTTTGGAGGATATATCGATCGATTATTGATGATGTTCGATCGATCATGAGCTTAACGGATCCAGAATCCTTCGAATCTTCTTGTAATAATGTCAAAAAACTCATTTTGTTCAAATATTAACTTTCGACATCTAAAATATAAACAAACAGAATAGATTCTAAAAACACTTCTACTAACTCGATAAGAGGTTGTAACTATGTTAAAAAAGCAAATCACAATCCCCTAAATTAAAACATATCATTGAGTCAAAGGTATATTGCATATTGAGTGATCTGAAATCGATAATTTCATTAAAATCACCTAGAAAATAGACGGCAAATTGTCGTTGTCTGAATGTGTCTGTTTAAGGTCCTCCCAAAGGTGAGTTCTCCCTTAATGGGAGTTAGAAGCATACATACAAGAAAGACTGCACTGCAAGATAATACCTTGCGCACTCTTATATTGAATGATGATGTTTAAACCATCTTTCTGAAGAAGCCAAATACTATTAAACCGGCCGGTTGTGATCGAAGTTGTGATCGAAACCAACCATGAGCAACATATTGAAGTATAGATTCCATTTTGTTAACCATAACTCGAGTTTCAATAAAACATCCGAATAGAGGATTTGTTTGACGAATCCAATCTCTAACTAATTCAACAAAAAAATGTATTTATTTTCCACGGAAAAATTTTTAGGGTAATTCGTGAGAAATTTCTTTCACAAATTTCTTATAGAAGATCTATGGAATTTTTTTTATGGTGGAAAATCTGTAGATAATTTGCGACAAAAAAAATGATAGGAAATAAGAAGAAAAATTATGAAGACATTCCCACAAACAAAATATGGTGGGAAAATCAAGTTAAATTTTTAACGACATTCTCACGGAAAAAGATTGGTGGAAAAATCATATTGAAAATTTCAACAATATTTTCACGATTTAAAAGTGGTAAGAAAACTAGAAGGAAAATTCTGTAGACATACCCACGACAAAAGGTGGTGAAGAAATTTCGATGAGAAAGTAGTAGGGAAAGGCATAATCATTACCATCCATTGTGGAAAAATTATGAGAAATTCGAGGAAAAATGTTATTGTTGGATAAATTCGTTGAGAATCCATAAGAAATATATAATACTTAAATACAACTTAGATAAATATAAATTTTTGATTAAAAACGTGTATAAACTATTTCAATATACAACTATCTTTAAATGATAATAAACTATTCCGATATACAAAATCTTTATAAATATTATATATTGAAATATTTCATAAAATATAATAAATATCTAAAAATCAAACGATTTAATCAAAATTTATATATTTATGTTAATTTTATGTTAAAGTTAACATTATAAATATTGATATGTGTAATATATATTTACAGAACCGTTAACTTAAAATCTATAATATTCATGGGTTACTAGTATATTGAATTTTTAATATCTTTTCAATTATTATGTTGAATTTTTAACAGTTTTTTTAATATTATGTTGAATTTTCAAAATATTTTATTATAATATATTTTTAAAATATAACTTGCAAAGTTTTAAAACGATCACGTTTTAATATCACACAAAGTCTTCCACTTATTCAAACCTTCCACCCCAGCCAAAGTCTTCATGATGCCTTATCTTCTCTGTCGACAAGGTTTGTTGACTAACAATTTACGGAGGTTTGTGATAAGCTTGCTATCCCTTTGTCTCTAATAAAGAGAAGAAGTAGAATATCAGGGAGAAAGGCTCGACGATAGGAGAAGAAGAAGAATAAGACAAGTGTGAGAGTGATTCTAGTTCTATGAGAGTCTTTCTTATATTATTTAAACGTTGTCGTATTAAGTCTTTGAGTTGTATTTAATGTGTTCCCAAAACTTTAGAGCAAATCATTATTTAAATGAATGAACAATAACTAAGGCATTTTTCAACCACTCTCGTCTTCTACTTCTCATCTATTCTCATCTATTCTCAACCGTTCTTTCTATTTCTGACTATTTCTTTCGGGTTACTATTTCAGATAAGGCAAGACTTATCAGTGGTATTATAGCAACAATGGCATTCTCTTCCGAAGAAACTCCAACACCCGGTGAAGGACCCAACACTCTCGAGCAAGAAGTGATGGAAAATAGTCGGAAGATTCAGAGCTTTGAAAAGGTTATGTAGTGGGTGAACGAGGCTCTAAATCAACTTATGCGAGCTCAGTTCGGCGAAGCCTCGGCGGCGGCTCCGTTGAACACCGTTCCCGCTGAGTCTAACCACCAAACTCGCGAGAGCTTCGTGACTCCTAACAATAGTGGTAGAGGTGATGGGATACTACCATTACCGACGACATCGAAGAAGGTTATGACGCAGGAGGTGGCCAGAACTCTAATGGCACCGACGATGGAACAAAAAGTGGATCCTCCTGTTCAAATCTCGAGAGCTCAGGTAAACGATTCGAACACCCCCTGTTTGAAGGACAAAACCTAGATGAATGGATCTTCCGAGTGGAGAAGGGTTTTTTAATGAATTACACATCCGAAGAGGATAAACTAGAGGAAATTTTGGCTAGTTTGACTGGTAGTGCTATAATGTGGGGGAGGTACACTCAGGATAGAGAGGTTGTGAAGGATTGGTTAACCTTCAAAGAAAAATTGTGGAAACTGTTCAAGCCTAATAGAGGGGGATCTGTGAAAGATCAATTGATGGTATTGGGTCAGACAAGAATCGTAGAGGAATACCGAGAGAGGTTTGAAGAGGTGCTGGTAGAAGTACCTCACGTTTCGACTGATGTTCTCTAGTCCATGTTCCTAAGAGGACTCAAGTGTAGCATTCGTGAGGAAGTGGTTCGTTACATACTAATTGGGATGGATGATATAGTGGATGATAATCTTAGGTTGGTGCCAAGAACTTTTCTACGTACTAACCCGCCAACTCATTTTAATCCAATGAAAAAGAGTAATGGGTATGTGCAGCCTAAGTTGATTGAGACAAGGGAAGCTAAGAAGAATTATTAGCCAAATAGAGCTCCATGTACGAGTGATAATAAGAGATTCAATTCGTGTCGCAATTCTGGAGAAAGGTTTTTTTGTTGGGCATCGATGCATGAACCATATGTTTACTTGTTTAGAACTGGAAGGACAGGGTGAACCGTATGAGGGGTGTGAGGAGGAATTTAAACAAGCTATGGCTAATGAGGGAAATGTGGAAGAACAAGAACAAGAATTGTTAAGGCTATCGTTACAAGCCGTGGTGGGAATCAGGGCAAAAAAATCCATGAGACTCAAGGGTAAGATAGCAGAAACGGAAGTCATAGTATTGATCGACTCCGGCACCACAAGTAATTTCATATCGGAAAAGTTAGCAAAGAAATTGAAATTGCCTATAACCGAGACTAATGGGTTCAGAGTTATTGTAGGAGATGGGCATATTGTTTCTAACAAGGGAAAATGTAGTGGTTTGGCTTTACAAGGAATTGAGGTGATAGAGGAGTTCCTGCTATTTGAATTGGGTACTACAGATCTGGTTTTTGGGTATTCTTGGCTAGCTACCCTTGGAGAAACCCGCATAAATTGGGGTATACACACTCTCAGCTTTATGATAGGTGATGATTGGGTGACACTTGTGGGAGATCCGACTCTAACGAAGTCTCAAGTGTCACTCAAATCGATGGAGAAGCTGATAAGAGGTGGAGAAGTAGCTTGCTTAGTAGAATTAAGCATTCTATTTGAAGAGGGAGAGAATCAGAAAACAGTGACAAATGATGCCGAGATAGTGCAGGTCATTCAAGATTTTTAGAAAGTGATTGATATGCCTAAACAGTTACCACCAGTGAGGACTCGAGAGCACGCGTTCAATTTGTATACATGCACATCTCCTATTAATTGAGACTGTACCGTTATTCCCTTACTCAAAAGAATGAGATGGAGAAATTTTTGAAGGAGATGCTGGAAGCTGAGATTATTCGACCTAGTATCAGTCCTTATTCAAGCCCGATCCTTCTTGTTAAAAAGGATGAGCTGAAGGGAGCAACCAATTTTTCGAAGATTGATATGAAGTCAGGGTACCACCAAATCCGGGTCGGAGAGAGTGAAATCGAGAAGACAACGTTTAAGACGCATGAAGGGCATTACGAGTTTCTAGTGATGCCCTTCAGATTGACAAACACTCCTGCGACATCCAGTCCATTATGAACGATCTGTTCAGGCCGTTTTTGAGAGATTATGTTTTGGTATTCTTTGATGACATTTTGTCAACTCAACGATTCAAGATTACGTGCAACATCTGTAGATTGTATTGCAAGTACTAGAGCAAAATCAGTTCTATGCTAATGAGAAGAAGTGTACCTTTGGACAGAGAGAGGTAACTTATTTGGGGCACGTGATATCAAAAAATGGAGTGTCCGCAGATCCGAGCAAGATTATAGCAGTGCGAAATTTGCCAAGACCGAGGACCATAACCGTACTCTGAGGATCTCTTGGACTCACCAGGTATTACCAGAGATTCGTCCAGAATTACGGTTGAAGAAGAATGCATTCTTGTGGGATGATGCAGCGACATTTTCTTTTGAGGGGCTGAGAAGTACGATGCTTACGCTATCGGTTTTGCGCCTCCTAGACTTTGAGAAAGAGTTTGTTATCGAGACTGACGCCTCCGGAAACGGGAATTGTGCTGTTTTATCTCAAGAGAATACACCAATAGCATTTATTAGTCAGGGATTTTCTTTTAAGGGCAAGCTGAAATCAGTATATGAGAAGGAGTTGTTGGCTATTGTGTTCGCAGTGACAAAGTGGAGAAATTATCTCATCGGTTAGAGATTCGTAATTAGAACTTATCAGCGCAGTCTACGGTATTTGCTGGACCAGAAATCAATCACAACTGAGCAAAAAATGGGCTTCTAAGTTGTTGGGATTGGATTACACTATTGAGTATAAACCCGGTAAGGAAAACATAGTGGTTGATGCATTATCCCGGAGAACGTAGGTTCCACGACTGAATCAGATTCACTTGGCAGGTCCTTTATTGATAGATCGTGCGGCGTTAGCAGAGCAATTAAAATCAGATGATAAGCTAAAAGGAATTCTATAAGCAGTCAAGAATAAGGATCCAAACTATGGGAAATTTCAGATCATGGGAAATCTTCTCTACAAGGGTGATCGACTAGTGTTACCAACAGGGGCTTCCTTCATTCCAATATTGCTGGCACAATTTCATTCAAGCCTAGTGGGAGGACATGAAGGAGTTCTCAAGAATTATCAGAGAATGGCAAGAGAACTATATTGGAAAGGCATGAAGATGTGACAAAATTTGTCAGAGAGTGTCAAATTTGCCAAGTCAACAAATATTCAACACTTTCACCAGCTGGGTTATTATCTCTTTTGCTAATTCCTGATAAGGTATGAGCCGCTATAAGTCTTGATTTCATTGAAGTATTACCGGTTTCGAGGGGATTTGATGTGGTGCTTGTAGTGGTGGATAGACTTAGCAAATACACACATTTCTTGGCCCTGAAACATCACTTTACTACAAAATCAGTAGCTGAATTCTTCACTCAAGAGATAGTAAGGTTGCATGGATTTTCAGAAACAGTGGTCTCGGATCGAGATAAAGTCTTTATCAGCAGGTTCTGGTCTGAGTTATTTGAAGCCTAGGGAACAAAATTACTAAAGAGAACTGCGTATCATCCCGAAATCGATGCCCAGACCGAGGTGGTAAATAAGTGTCTTGAGACTTATTTGAGATGTTTTGCAAGAGATAAACCAAATACTTGGAGACAATGGCTGGCTTGGTCAGAGTATTGGTACAATACCTCATACCATGTCTCTCTCAAATCTACGCCTTTCAAGGCTTTTTATATAAAGGATCCACCAAAAATCTTGAGGTTCGGGGATGTACTGTCAGTTAACCGTGAGGTTGAGGACCTGAACAGAGAGCGAGAAGGAATATTAGAGGAGCTCAAGCAAAATTTGGTGAAGGCTCAACAAAGAACGCATATCTCTACTAATAAACACCGCCGAGAGGTGCACTTCGAAGTTGGGGAGTTGACATATCTTAAGCTTAGGCCTTATAGGCAAACTTCAGTGGCGTAGAGGAGGAATGAGAAATTAGCTCCCCGTTATTTTGGTCCATTTGAGGTGCTTGAAAGAGTGGGAAAGGTAGAGTATAGATTGGAACTACCGGCACATAGCATGATCCATCCGGTTTTTCATGTATCGTAGTTTAAGAAGGTGCAGAAAATTCTTCCTTATGTGCAACTCTTACCGCCAATTTTAACTGCAGAAATGAAATGGGATACTGAACCAAAGGAGGTTGTAGAATTGGGACAAGGAAAAACAGGGGCAAAAGCCTTGATTAAGTGGGGTTGCCGATTTTTGAAGCCACTTGGGAACCAATCAACAAGTTAATGGAACAGTATCCGCATTGCCACCTTGAGGACAAGGTGAGACTCTTAGGGGGAGTATTGATAAGCTTGCTATCCCTTTGGCTCTAATGAAGAGAAGAAGTAGAACATCAAGGAGAAAGGCTCGACGATGGGAGAAGAAGAAAAATAAGACAAGTGTGTGAGTGACTCTAGTTCTATGAGAGTCTTTCTTATATTATTTAAAAGTTGTCGTATTAAGTCTTTGAATTGTATTTAATGCTTTCCCAAAACTTTAGGGCGAATCATTATATTAATGAATGAATAGTAACTAAGGCATTTCTTAGCCACTCTTGTCTTCTACTTCTCATCTATTCTCATCTATTCTCATCTATTCTCATCTATTCTCAATCTTTCTTTCTATTTCTGAATATTTCTTTGGGGTTACTATTTCAGATTAGGCAAGACTTATCAGTTTGGTAAACCCGTCGGCGAGAAGAGCTCGACGGTTCCTACACCGGATATGCCTTTCGTATGGACGCCGCCTATGTACGCGGCGCTTTTTACTCCTTAAGGAAGGTTTATGTACGATTTTTTCTTGTATAGCCCATCACGACCTGAGGAAAAGCTCAATTCGACAGGCTCCAGACCTGGCTCTGATTTGAGTCGTGATGGGTCGGTTGAGTTGTTTGCAGATGTCAATGTATCTGTTCTTGATGAATCGCTAGAAACACTAATAATATAAGCTTTTTTCGTCTCACATTTTCAGAAGAAATATGAAGGATTAAGTCTTTTTGAATCTTAATCTTAGCAATCTCCATAGAGATTACAGTTTATTGACTTGTAGATTACAAAACTATCGATTTAGATGCCATCTCTATTGAATTTGTTGGAATTAGATGCCATCTCTATCTTAGTCTTATCATTGGTTCTGATTTGTGTTTCTTAATGTCCATTGATATCACATGATGTACAAAGAGGACACTGAAAACAATCCATAAGTTTAATCGTGCTGGTGAATTTACAGCTAGTGGTAATAAGTATGGATATCAATGGTACAAGGATCCTAGATTGGATTGTCTTGGTTACAGAAGCATCTTTCCTTCTGATACAACCCGTAAGTTTCTTATTCGAATTGAAACTTTGATTCTCCAGTTTGAATTGAAGCTTTGTTTGTTATGCAGCGCCTTTAGTTAAGGCAGATAAAGAAACTGAAGAAAGCAATTACCTTTTATGGAGATTAGAGCATGGAGTTACCCTTGACTGAATAGTATAACCCGAGCTATGTTGCTGTTTGAACTTCTCTTCTGACAAGTTACAATGTTGGTGTGTTTTACTGAACGACGTGTGAGAAACAAAGGTTCCCTAGACACTTTCTATCCCTCGAGCTTCTATTTTTGACAGTAGTCTTATAAATGTTGTATGTGTGTAGCGTTATATCTGCACCATCTGTTTTTGTCGGTACTTAGTAACATGCTAGAAGTTTTAAAAATATCTTCTAGTGTCTTAGCAACCTTCTAGAAAATTTTCATATATGACCACTTCTTCCGATAACTTTAGTCTTGTTGATTATTGTTCTTTTCTTTCCTTTCTTAATGTGCAGTTTTCTCGCTTCTCGCTTTATGAGTAACAGTCGTTTTCTTGTGAGTTTGTTGCTTACGAGATTTGGATTTTTAGTAAAATGCTTTTGTCTTCAACCTTTTTTCCTTCATTTGGTTAGAGTCTCGACATTCTTCTTTTTTTTTTTGGCTTGGTTTGTTCTGATGCTGAAATAGAAGTTGCACTGAGGAGAAGTTTGTCGGCCGAGAAAAGAACACAATTAAAGAAGAGACTCACAATTGTATTTTACAATTCCAAGATTTCTAGTAATTTAAGTTGTATTTTACAGTCGGGCAACAATAGTACAGGTGGTACTTGTGCCGTTGCCTGACACCTCCTTCGATCTTAGGGTCCGCGGTTCGACTCTAGCCAGGCGCATAGGTTTAATAGGTTTAAATAAAGTTTCTTATGCCTTGTAAAAGGAGAGTGGGTCCTCCTTTGTGGCCCACAACCCCTTGATCTTAATACAATCGAGTCGTTCTTTGCAAAAAAAAAAGTTGTATTTTACAATTTTTTATTTCTAAGTTGTATTTGGGAAAATTGGTGAGAAAATCTGTAGGAAAATCGGTGGGAAAGTCAGATTGAAAATGGGTAATTCATCAAATTTGGTACGGGAATTGGTGGGTATTTGGTCAGCAAATATGAAAGAAAATACTTGTGGGAAAATCGTGGCAAACAATAACATCGGAAATTCGTGGTATTTCGGTGGGAAAATATTTTGTGACAAATCTGTGGAAATTTTCCGATCATTTTCCACCACTTCTCCTCACCCTTATTTCATGATATTTTTCCGTTGGAAAATTTCCTACCATTTCCCTACAGGGTAAAATTTCCAACGAACGATTTCTCACAGATTTTTGGTAGTGAGTGATTAGTCGAAAATGCCTCTTTCTCACCGATTTTCCACCGAAATGGCCGTGGGAAATGGGGTTAATTTCTTTGTGTTTGCGTTTTTCTTAAGGTAATATGATAAAAACACGCTTTTTAGAACATATTAGATGAAAACACGCTTCATCTTTTCGTTTGCGTTTAACACACTTTCCTAAAAGTTCACATGATGCAAAGTGAGTTTTACCCTCCTTCTAACTAAACAAGTCTCGTTAGAAGTTTGTACTAATCGTGCCTTACTCTTTCGTAACTTCTCCCCCCNCAAAAAAACGATTTCATTATTTCAAAATTGAGAGAAAATTTATTTCTCTAATATCAAATGTATTTCTCTAATATCTCGGAACTCGTTTCCAGAACTCTATCCAAAATCGTTTCGTCTCCTTCGCCGAATTTCATCTTCGTCGAATTTCTCACTCTTCGTTGTCTTCTCTGGTGCTCTTCTTTTCCACCGCTTCTCTTCGGTTCTTTTCTATTATGTTCTTTGTTTCCGTTTCGTTTGTCTGGTGCTCTTCTTCGCCTGAATTTCCTCTCGCCGTTACCAGCTCTCTATGACAGGTATAAAGTTATCTTCGACATTTCGACAATTTCAGTTTTGAATTTAGGGTTTCTTTATAACTTATTTTGAAGGTTGTCTCGTTGGTGTCTAGGACCGGTAGAGATTTGCAGCGTTATGATATTTCAGGTAAACGCCTCTTCGTTTTTCCATGCCCTCGTGTTCCTTGTGATAAACGGTGGTTTTCAAATGTTGGATGCGGATACGAAAAGCTCGTCGGAGGTCCTTATTTAGAAAGTCGTCGACGAGTGGAAATTTTGGTTTGTTTAGGTGTCTCATACTTTTTAAGCTTTAAATTCACTATTTCATGTTCTGAATTTAGTGGTTACATTGTTTAATTTCTTCGTTTCTTTCAAACCAGTCTATTAATAATCTATAGATATCGATTTAAAATTCTGGATTTTGTGGTTACTGTCCTCATAATCGCATCGACTTTTTTATTTTATTTTTATATTAATTTTGGTTCGTTTTGGTGTCTCATACTTCATAAGCTTTAAATTCACTACTTCGTGTTCTTAAATTAGTGGTTACATTTTTTAATTTCTTCGTTTTCTTTCAAACCAGTCTATTAATAATCTTTAGATATCAATTTTAAATTATGGGTTTTGTTGTTACTGTCCTCGTAATCGCATTGACTTTTTTCTTTTATTTTTATGTTTATTTTTGTTCGTTGTCTCATACTTTATAAGATTTCAATTCACTACTTCGTGTTCTGAATTTAGTGGTTACATTGTTTAATTCATTTGTTTTCTTTCAAACCCGTCTTTTAATAATCTATAGATATCGATTTTAAATTCTGGATTTTGTGGTTACTGTCCTCATAATTGCATTGACTTTTTATTTTATTTTTATATTGTGTTCATGATTGTTAGATTTCAAGTCCGAGGTTTAGTTTCCTTTCTTTATTGCATTTCATGTTATTTGCTGTGTCGAACATATTGCGATGACTGTGTTTGAATCATCTCCCTACAAAATATGACAATCCAATGATAGAACTCTTTGAAGTTTTCATGTTGACACCTTTGATTCATGTTTTGTTGTTACTGTCACATCGTAATGTACACCCTTATATAATCGTCATTGCAGCAAAATATATATAACCAACCAAAATACACCGACCACATATATTCGGATATTGCGGAGCATTAAATTTAAATGCTTGGAAATTTTTTTCCTTGAATGTTTCAAAGCAAAATCAAGAAACAATATGATTTCTAAAAAACATATTGGTATGATTATGAACATATTTATGAGATATAAATTCTATTCATTTACAGTCATAAATTTGTGGTTAGTAAATTCAGTTTGGGTCCAAGACATGTATCCATGATGTATTTCTATCCCTTTTTCAAATTCACTTACATGTAAACAACCAATTGTGTTCGGGCTCATAAATCATCAAGTCGTACCAAATACACGACAAACTACGACCATCAATACATATATTTCAGTTTATTAATTTGTGATCACATATCATAGAGTCACATAATCATCAATAGACGTTACAACATGGTTCATACGTTGTGCTAATTTTATACAGGGGTAAGAAAATATGCATAATCCATTATGTTACGACTCTAATACTATAACTACGTGATACCGTGTTTTAATAACGACCATGATATCTCATATTTGTGGATAGTGTTTTGTGGTCAGACAGTTCTTCTTCGATCATTATTCCCATTTTAATTAGCTTCTGCTTCCAAATCTTCATTTCTTTTGATTTTTCTTTGTGATAAAACCAGAACGATTATAAAGAGCAATCGATTATTAACATGGTTTAGCAATACCTGAAACAAAATTAAAAATTTTGAACCCTAAGCGATTAACGGAGGCGTTGATCTCTCTCGTAAATGAAAAGAAGAAAAGAAAACCATAAACAAAAACAGTGAAAGAAAACCAAGAAAAAATTTGTGTGCATCTGGAATTGAATTAGTGTGCTTGGTAAAACAATTTCATACTGGAAGAAAATAGTAGGAAATCGATGTTTAAGAAAGAAAAAAGACATGTCTCTAAATTTAAGATATCGATGTCAAAGCTGAAGAAACGTAGTATCCAATTGCAACGGGATACATGGAAATTGTAAGATCTTAATTCTTTAACATTCATCCAATGGCTAATAATATATTGAATTATTAAAGTAAACATTTGAGATTTAAATAACGTAGAGACTTTTTCGACAAAACACTCCAAACTCTTTAGAGAATAACACGCTTTTACTCTCCAAAGTATGTTTCTTGCAATTGAATCTCCAAAGTGTATTTATGCATAATTACTTCTCAAAAAGTGTGTTTTCCTAGTCCTTTTCTTAACCCACATATATTCCATGCGAAGATTGAGGCCATTAACATTATAGCCTTGGTTTATTTGTTTGATGGACCATTTTTCTTTTGATCTTGGCCAGCTTTCTTTGTCTTGTGACGTTTTACAATTTGCTTGGCTTTGTTTATTAAGTGGAACTGTGGAGTTGCCCTCCTCATTTTCATCTGTACACTGACACGCTGAGAATCATCTATATCATTACAGTAGGCAGTAGTTCATATCGAGATGGAACTAGGGCTATCTTTGATATATTTAGATGGGTAGTATCAATTTAAAACCTCCTCTACTATTATGACTCATAATCAAATCCTCCAAGCTATAAATTTCTGTATATACCTCCTAATAATAAATTACTCATCAATTAACTCTCTAAATTTTCTGATTTAAACTTTATGCACATAAATACTTAAGAGTATGATCAATTATGTGGATAAAGTTTGAATCTGAAAATTTAGGGGTTAATCGATGAACAATTTATTATTAGGGGGGTTTACGTAGAGGTTCATAGTTCAGGGATTTGAGTGTGAGTCACAATAGTACATGAGCTTAAAAATCAATCAATAAAAAATAAAGAAAACTAATATTAATAAATTAGAAGATGGCAAGAAAAATTTCTTAATAAAACTTTGAGTTGTTTAATTAGTTCAAATAATGTTAATTTAAAAATTTAACGTTTTTATTAACCTGTTTAATAATTATTGTTTGACAACATAAATTATAATTAAATATAAATATATTTGGTAACTCATTTAAATATATATTTTTAATACTGTATTATAATACTCTTTTGGATATATTAGGGTGATCAATTTACAACCCCGTACTATTATGACTATTACTCAAACCTCATGAACTATTAACCTCATGCGTAAATCCCACTAGTAATTATCTTTAGGTCCCGTTCGTTTCTGCATCTGCATCTGCATCCAGCATCTGGATGCTGCATCTAGATGCTGCATCTAGATGTTGTTCGTTTTTGTATCTATATCCAATATCTGGATGTTGCATTTGGATGTTGTATCCTATGTTGTTTGTTTTTGTATCTGCATCTAGCATCTAATTGCTATAAATTGAATTTTTAATTAAACACGAAAAAAAGATTTCACATTTTCGGAAAAAAAGTAATTCTACGTTTTCGGGAAAAACATAATTAAACGGCTTTCAAAAAAATCATTTTTTCTAGAAAACTACGATTTCATTATTCGAAATACGTTTTCGGG
>OVAO01001433.1:5025-15220 GCA_900406285.1 Biscutella auriculata
TAAGACTCGAAAGGAGTAGACGATCGCCAAGAAATTAGAAGAAACTTACGAAACACAGGACGAAATGTGAGAGGGTTAGGGTTTAATGCAAGCTGAGTATAGGGAGAGAACCGAGGATTTTGACTCCTTCGTATATTTAGTAGGCACTGGAAACGAACGAGAAGAGCGTAGAGACAATGCCGGGGTCGACGGCAGAGTATTGCGTCGGCGCGTGATAAGAGGCGAGTACAGTGACAGGTGCCGTTTCCTTTTGTTTCTTACTCTTTGCTCCTTTGCTATACAAAGACTGACTGACTCTTCGATGACCAACGGATATTCTTCTTTATGGGCCGGGCTTGACTGTGTAGTATCCACTCGGTCTGGACATAAAATGACGTTAAAATTCGATAGAGGGGATTTAAGAGCATGTTCTTCTAAAACTTAAAAATAAATATAATTACAATTAAATTTTTAGATATTTTTAGAACCGATTTTTAAATAAAGATTTTTAGAAAAATATTAGAATTTCATACGTGTCATTTGTTAATTTGAAAAGGAAAAAGCACAAAAATCGAATGAATAGTATTTGAAGATATCGATTTCGGTAATAACCGAAAACCAAACAAATATCCAAAAATATATATATTCATAATACTGAACTAGAAAAATCAGATTGGATATTTTGGATCCACAAGTCGAATAATCGAACCGATTCCAATGCAAATTATCTAAACTAAAAACTGAATATACCAGACGGATACTTAACATATTATTTGATTTTTTCTTTTATTTTAATGTATTTATACTAATTTTCCGGTATAGACCAAATCAAAACCCAACCGAAATAATCGAAACAAAATCGAAAATTTTCGGTTATTTTTTTGTTGCTCTCTCGAAATCTCGCAAATACGATGTCTAATCGAAATCAAACTCATGATAGAATAAAACATGATCAACTAAAAACGGTTTAATATTAACGAATTTAATTTAATTTTCTTTTAAGAACCCCTTAATAAGTATCTATGAATGAAGAGAAAGTTTAATAAAAATAGTTTTGAAATTTTTAATTATTAAGATTAGTGTAAATAATATTAAAATATTGTAAAGAATCATCTAATAAGATTTTATAGATGAACATGGTCAAGGTATCTTACTTTCTTTTCTTTTTTTTTTTTGAAAAACTGATCTATTGATTATGAAAGATTTTACAGAGAATACCATGATGGACATAAATGTACAGCTAGAAGTTACATAATCAAACGGTGAAACAGCTTATAATGGTTGGGTCTTTTCTTCTTCGAGCTTGTTTCGCCAAATGATCCGCTGCAACATTGTGTTGTCTCTTAATATGTTTAAACTTTACTCCCCTGTACTTTGCTATTCTTTGGATGTCCTGCACATAGAATTTCAGGGGATGATGAGGAGAGACCTCTTTGTAGTGTCCATCTCTGTCAATGATCAGTTCAAAAAGTGATTTAGAATCAGTATATAGATTTATATTTGTATAACTTAGGGTGGAGAGATACTGCACAGCCTGAACCATCGCTTTAGCCTCTGCTTCGAGCGGCGAATTGGTTGCTGCAAGGCTACCTCTACCCACTATTATGACCTTTTGTTGCTCATTTTTTAGGATCCAAGCATAGCCTACAGGATCCTGAGTCGAAATCCAGGATGCATCAATATAGCAGTTATGGGAACTCATAATTTCCCTTGCCCCTCTCTGATTATCTCGGCTGTTCTCCGATGGTGGGTTCGGAGTGTGGTGTGAGTATTGTCTGTCCTGGTCGATGTGAGTATCTGTCCAGGCAATCCAATCAGCCGATGCTTTATTTATGATTTCAAGAATGCTCCATCGCTTCCCTTCAAAAGAAATAGCATTCCGAGATTTCCACACTTGCCATAAGAGAAATGGGAAAAGAGACTGATTTCCTTCCTCACCCAATTCCACAAATCCCTGAAAAATAGTAAAAGCGTTATCTAAATGTTGGAGATTTGTGGGCTTCTCCAATGGTGCTAAATCCCATATCTCTTTTGATACAGGGCAGTGATATAGACAGTGAGTCGTAGTTTCCGAGATCTCATTGCATCTAGGGCATAAATCAATCAACTTAAAACCCCTCTTCTTTTGATTTGAGAGCATTGGAAGTCCATCATTTATAGATTTCCACAAGAAGATTTTTATCTTTGCGGGTATATTCAAACTCCAGAGAGTGTGCAAAGTCTTCTTGTCGAAATCTACTATGTTACTAGAGGCAGCAAATCTTTAGACAGATGAATAGCATTATATCCAGATCTAACTGTATAGGTACCTATCCTAGTTTTTGTCCAAACCAGAAATCTTCTTGAAGAGCAAGAGGCAAGTGAATACCTAGGATTTTCGGGATAAGGTCCGGTTGAATCAACTCTTCTAGGATCCGAATGTTCCACAGTCTTGAATGTGGATAGAAGAGGTCTGCAACTTTCATGTTTAGGTTTAACAGTTTTCCTGGACCCTCGGTCGGTAGATACTTTCCATTCTCAGACGGGATCTAGTTATAGCTCCAAACATTCACCATTTTGCCATTTCCTATAAGCCAATTTGTATGCTGCTTTAGAAGATCCCTCCCCACTAAAATACTCTTCCATCCATGGCTAGGTCTGTGCCCTGGAGTAGCTTGGAGAAAATCAAACTTCCTGAAATATTTAGCTTTTAAAGTTATAGAAAGAAGGGAATTTGGCTGAGTGATTGTCTTCCAAGCTTGTTTTGCTAACAATGCAACATTGAAATCTCTTACGTTTCTGAAACCCAATCCTCCTTCCATCTTATTGTTTGTCATCTTTTCCCAAGAAATCCAATGCGTTCCTCTTTTATCATATGGTCATGTCCACCAAAATCTTCTTATCAACTTATCCATTTCATCTAAAATAGATTTGGTAAGAGGAAACTAGTCATCGCATACGAACACAGCGACATTAATACTGATTTTATCAAGATCTCTCTGCCTCCTTGGGATAAAAATTTATTTTTCCAGGATTGGATTCTAGCTTTTAACCGTAAGAGCAAGTACTTGAAAGCTCCTCTTTTCTGTTTTCCTATTCTATCAGGCAAACCTAAATATGATCCAAAGTCTCCAGTCTTATGTATATCAAAGATCTGTTTTACTTCATTTTGAGTTTCAAGTGGAGTACCTTTACTAAAAAATAGAGCTGATTTATGCAGGTTTAAATGTTGGCCTGATACTTCGCCATATGCTTTCAGGATAGTGAGGAGTTGTTGACAATCAGATATGGTGGCTCTGCAGAAGACCAACGAATCATCTGCAAACAGAATATGCGTTAAAGATGGAGAATGTCTAGTAATCCGAAAGCCATGATAACTGCCTCTAGCTTGGTAGTGATTCAGAAGACTTGTAAGCCCAAGGGTACATATGATGTATAAGTAAGGGGATAAAGGATCCCCTTGTCTTATTCCTCTTGTTGGGATAATATATTCAGAAGGTATACCATTCAACAAGATTCTGTACCTAACTGAAGTGAGGCATAACATGATCCAATTTATCCATCTAGTTGAAAACCCCAATCTTAACATTATTTCCTCCACAAAGCTCCATTCTAGCTTGTCAAAAGCTTTGCTAATGTCTAGCTTTAATGCTATAATATGGGTTTTACCTCTATTTATACTTAGGGAGTGCATAGCCTCGTGAGCAAGGAGGACATTGTCTGTTATTTGTCTACCCGGGATAAAAGCAGATTGCTCCTCTGAAATGATCCCGTTTAAGTCGGGTTTTAACTTATTAGCTAGGATTTTAGCTATGATTTTATATGCAACATTGCATAAGCTAATAGGTCTAAAATCCTGCATCTTCTGAGGGTTTTTTATTTTGGGAATCAGGGTGATATGGGTTGTATTCAGGTTTGGATCCATTGTCATATTGTTAAAAAAATACAAAATGGATTCAGTCAAACCTGTTTTCTCTAATTGTCAATGCTGCTGGAAGAAAGCTGGAGACAAACCATCAGGGCCTGGTGCTTTCTCAGCTTTCAACTCAAACACAGCTCTGTAAATTTTGCTTTCTGTAATATTGCGGGTTAAATCTTGGTTCATACTATATGTGACCCTTGAATCTATTGGTTGAAAAATGGTTGCAGTTCTATGAGGGTGATCAGTAGTATAGATTTCACGGAAATAATGTATAGCTGTTTCAGAAATACCTCTCCGAGAAGTATAAAGAACTCCCGAGGCATCTTTTAAGACTGTGATTTTGTTTCGGTAGGCCCTCTGCTTCATTTTAGCGTGAAAAAGCAGAGTTTTTGTCTCCTGCCTGCAACCACAAAGCTCGGCTCTTAAGTCTCCAGTCCTATTCCTCCGCAATACAGATTTTTAGAAGCTCCTGCTTAAGAGAAGAAAGATAAGCAAAGTCAAAATAGGGAGATTCAGTAATCCTTTGGATCCGATCCCGAAGTCTATTAACAGTCTCAGCAGAGGCTTGTTTATTTCTTTTATTCCAATCCCTTAGTCTAGCTGCAATATTTCGTAAGGTCTGATGCAACTTCCTTGTATCCGATCCTATCTGGAGTCTGGAGAACTCATCAATGATGCAATCTCTTACAAAAGGGTCAGATTTCCATCTAGGATTATATCTAAAAACTGAGTGGTTTCTATGCAAATCTTTCTCGAGGAAGACCACTATAGGCTTATGATCAGACCCTATCCAGTCTAAAGCTATAGCATTGGTTCTTGGGAAAAGTCGGAGACAGGATTGGTTTACCATTGCTCGATCAAGTTATGCGCGGATGACATGATCGTAACGCTTTCCAATCCAAGTGTATTCTCCTCCTTTTGTATAGAGATCCATCAGTCCTGTTTTCCTGCAAAAGATATTCAAATTTGTAAGAGATGAGCTCGATAAATCCAGACCTCCGCATTTTTCATGCTAGTATCTGATGTCATTGCAATCTCCCAAAAGGAGGATCGGGGTATTTTGCATTGCTGAGTTTTTGACTAAGGGATGTCCAGAAGTTCTGTCTATCCTTTCTTGATGGAGGGCCATAGATATACACAACCAACAAGCTTCCCTTCATTGTATTAACATTCAAAAGTAACTTGTTACAGTCCGCTTCATAGATTTCTATTCCGACAAAATGCCTCCAGAAAACAGCCAAACCTCCTCCAAGGCCTTTTGGAGGGACCAAAAACTTATTCTCATACCCTAGTTGATGCATAGCTTTATCAACATTATCTACATTGGTTTTTGTTTTGGAGAGGAACATTAGCTCAGGTTTATATTTCCTTGTCGCCTCCCGGAGCTGACGAATTGTCAGGGGGCTCCTCAAACCCTGACAATTCTAGTGGTAAACGATCATTCCTGATTTGGTGGTTTCTGGGCAACCACCAAACCCTTGCTACTGTCATCATCATCTGTATGATCATGTCGAGGCATTTTTGGTCTTCCATGTATCAACAAAGGATCAGAAGGTCCTGAATCAGAGGCCTTCCGCTTTTGTCCTCTCTCATCCGGTTCAGATTGCTCCATGGGATCTTCAGTGAGAGGGTTATTTGCGTTGCTGCTCAGACCTTCATCTTGAACTGCAACGAGCTGCTGAATCTGTTGAGGAACTGCTTGCACATTCTCCATCTCTGAACAAGTTTCATAGGCATGCTTTAGACTTCCACAACGAGTGCAAAACTTCCGAAGTCCTTCATATTTGAAGGATAAAAGAACTGGTTCCTCATCCGGCATGATTTCAACTCATCTTTGGAAGGTTAACTTTTCCTCAGTATCGAACCAAACGCATACCCATACCTCTGCCTTTCGATGCTGAGTTGGTTGAACAATGGAGACATCATCCACTTTACCAAAAAAAGAACCAATACTCTTGATGATTCTTTCACGCCGAAACAGCCCCGAGAGATTCTCTATCTGTATCTAGAACGGTATGTGACGGAGAAAAGAGGGAAGAAATCTCCGATTCCATCTATCCATGACGATCATCCACCCTTTAAAGCTATAAGGTTGACTCTCGTAAACGGAGAGGAGATGGTGCTCTGTTTGGAAGTAAAAATTTACTGACCCATCATCATTTGTTTAAGCTTCAGTGCTTTCGTGAAGATGCCAAGCCCTTGGGAGAGTGTTCCTCATGACGATGGGATTCTGGTGTGCCGGATTTAGACCCTTCACTAAAAGGAAGAGAGAATGATCTCTCTGAAAGCTTTGTCGAGCGTCCGTGTGTATCTTCCATGGCCTTTCTGAGGTTCCAATTGTTAGATCTTGAAGAGATCTCCACAAATCCGCCATAGATTGAGGTGAGAAAGCAAAGAAACTGGTGGATATTTGAAATTTTGATCGATTGAAATCGAAGAGAAAAAACTCTAATTAGGTAGCTTTTCGTCCGAAATATCGCACAAGTTCGGGAAGGTTCCAGTGTGACTCCTTTTTCTCTAAGTCCTTTGTTGGTCTAAGGTATCTTAGAGCAGCTCCAACAGTCAGATATAAAGAGTATCTTAGCAAAAAAAAAAAAGAAAAAAAGAAAAAATATCCAGAATCAGTTCTGATTTTAGATATTTTAGAACCATATCACAACTCTTATGTGTCATTAAATGATTGGAAGAGAAAAAAAGATTTAAAAATTCTCTCTATCTCTCTCTAATTTTCCGTCAGTCTCTCTCTTCTTTCTCTCTCTTCTCTCTCTCTTTCCTAAAAAATCTCTACTAAAATATTATTAAAATACTTTTACATACTCATTTTTCTAGATACATGGATGGAGCTAGTCTTACATTCACATTTTGTTTTCCCGCGTAATTAACAAAGACACATAAAATCATTTTTTATTAAATTATTTCAAAAATATTTGTTAGTTAAGTGGTTGGCAGTCATTTACGTGTTCTTAAGATCAATGGTCAAATATATAGTTTACATAAAGATGTTTAATCTTTTTTTATCAAAAATATGTTGTTTTGCATTTTATTAAAAAAATATATAATTTTGAATATAATTTTATGATTTTGATTTCCAATTGATAAATTTGGAAGATAAAATTGCAAAATTTTGTAGTTTAATTTTTTTCTTACAAAAATATAGATTTTAATGTTTATTTGTTTTTAATACACATTTGATGTTGAAAGTATTAGAGCATTAGAGATTTTAAAGGGTTCTAAACCTTAAAAATAAATCTAAACATAATTAAATTTTCAAATACTCTTTAAAACCGGTTATAAAATACGAATTTTCATATACTCTTTAGAACCTCATGCGTATCACTTTGTGATTGAAAGAGGAAAAAAACACAAAAATCGAATGGATAGTGTTTGAAGATATCGATTTGGGTAATAACCGAAAACCAAAAAAATATCCAAAAAATATATATTCATAATACTGAACTAAACAAAAATCAGATTGGATTTTTGATCCCAAAATCGAATAATCGAATCGAGATCGAACCGAATCCAATGCAAACAATCTAAAATATCCGAAATTTAATATACCGAACCGAAACTAAACCGAATATTTGATTTTTTTCTTTTATTTGAGTGTATTTCTACTAATTTTTTGGGTTTAGACAAAATCAAAACTGAACCGAAATAATGGAAACCAAATCGAAAAAAATTCGGTTATTTTTTTGTTGCTCTCGAAGTATCTGAAATCAATCGCTTATACGTGGATTATACGGATATGCCTACAAATCTCACAAATATGATGGCAACCAAAATCAAGTTCGGGATATAATAAAACATGATCAACTACAAGCGGATTTGGTGGAGCATCTATGGTAAAAGTTCGAAACAAATTAAGATCACAATCTTCATTTATATCCGTTAAAATTTTAATATGTTTTTTCTATGCTTTTATTTCATGTTTGTTTCAATAATTTAATATAATATTAGTAATGTGTTTAATATTAATGAATTTAATTTTTTTTACGAACCCCTTAATGAGTATCTACCAATGGAGGAAAAATTTAATAAAAATAATTTTTGGGTTCTTTATTATTGGGATTAATGTGAATAATATTAAAATATTGTTAAGAACCTCTTCATGGGGTTCTATTGATGGAGGTGGTCTTATAAAGGCGGCAAGTTAGCTTTAAATATATTTCTTGTGTATATTTGAAATAAAAAACTGTTAGACAAAAAAAATGAATTAAAAATTCACTATATAACTACTATTATTTGTCTTATGTTTAAATGTGTTTCATCTAGATAGTGTTTGTGATTTTTCAACTAAGACAAAAATGATTTTAAGATAAATATTGAAGATTAAGGTAACATAGAAAATATATTTATTCGAGAATCCAGATCTCATATATATATTTAACATTTTCTTTTGAGAAAACAATTGAATAATTCTTATATCTAATTAAATCAATTTATCGATTTTGTTACATCTTTTTATTTTTCGTTGAGTTTGGTAGAGCTCAATAGTCTCTATCCCGACCAATATTATTCACCAATTGAAAACAAATTTTCTCAAATTTAAACATAGTTATATTGCTTCTACTATAAATAAATCAATTATTCCATCATAGATCTTGCATAATTCAAAACAAACCTTAAAGAAATAAATTTGATTTTATATAGGATAATTAAATGTTTGTTGAATACCATAAATTTATAATTCATGTAAAAGATAAAAGTAAACTAGGAATATTATATAATAAATAGTTAAATAATTTTAATAAAATTTTACATAAAATAATAAACTAAAAAAATAAATCCACATATTTAAACGGATATTTTCCTAATTAAAATAGTAATAAGTTTCCGACGTTTGATTCGTATCCATTTATTCAGATCAACTTTTGATATACGCAAATGAACTATCTAATACTCCAATTATAATTGTATAATTGAACATCGCAATTATAAAAAAAATCTTAATCATTAAACCAACATGTATTTGGTAAGTCCATAGTGGAGGAGCCACATAGAGGTGTCACATGATCCGAATTTTGTTTTTAAATTCATTAATATTTTAGTATAATAATTATTGTTCTAAAATACGGTATATACAGCTGTACATACGTTATATATACACTATATAGTAAAACACCTTATTGTTTTTAACTAATACTAATACGGTTTAGTTTACTTGTACAATAATTGATAAAACGGCCGTATATACAGCGTTTAAACAGTAAAATAGTGTATATATAGTAATTGTATATACAATTACTAATTTTTTTAATTTTATTATGTAATAAATTAATAATTGTATATATGTCTATACGCAATACAAACAATAACCATACGTCTAGCGTATAACATATTTTAGAACATTGATAATAATCCTTATCAACATTGTTTAGTATATTGTTACATTTTGATTCTCCGTAAGATTGAAATGATTTCTTTCGTTATGACGTTAGGATATCGTTTCAAGTTTTTTTTTGTCACGAAGAGAATGATAGACTATGTCGTATCCGAGAATGAAGTGGATTTAGAGTCAATCCATTGTGGCAGCCTTGTGGCGATGTAGTAGAAACATGATTTTCTACGCCTTGTAGTGTTTGCCAGAAAATCTGCTTTGGCTTTGTTTTCCCGTGGTTCGAACTTTAAGGAAAACTCCGGTCTGTTGTTCCTTAACCGTGTGGGTTTGTACACATGTCCATTAGGTGTTAGGAGTTATAATCGAAAGATTAGACAATTAAATATAATAATATGAAATATTTTTTAAGAACAGATAGTGATTATTACCAAAATTTAAAACAATTCAAATTTGTAATTAGGTAAAAGCCAGAAAATAATTTGATTCAAATTTTTTTTCTTCCAGCTAAATTATATTAAAACCAATTTGAAATGTAATTTTAGAATATAAGAAACGAGCCATGAAACTAAACCTAAATTGGTACAAGAAATAAAGTTAGCCAAACACGTCGATACAAAGTTGAAGGCGACCAAGAACCACCGTACGACTCAACCAGATGAGACCAACCGAAGACCCACACTGACAAACCGGCTAAACCCACCTCAAAAAAAAAACTCAAACTTGCATGTCTTCACTACAACTCCACCGAGAACGCCAGTCGAAGACCAAGCGAATCAGAATCCGTCACCACAAGAGATCGAGGAAAAACATCATCGAACCNCAGAAAGAAACGCGAGCTGAGAAAGAAAGACCAAAACCACACTGTTTTACAAAGAAGGAAAAACGAGAGGAGGGTGACTGATATGTTGTGAATTTGCCCGGTTTTTAGTCTTGTTTTTATTCGTTTTATCTCGGTTTTAGGTTGCATTTAGAGT
>OVAO01001434.1:0-15219 GCA_900406285.1 Biscutella auriculata
TGACATCTTCGGGCTCCATATCTAAGCAAAACAGGTGGAGACTGAATCTTTCAATAACTTGAGCTCTATATAATGGCACATTTTTCATAAGAAAACAATGTAAACTTTCAGACTCATATTTATGTGTATTACTAAACTCTAGGTTAGGCAACCACATCCAAAGAAACCGCCATAGTTCAGACAAAATCATAGTTGATGCATCAACTTTTGTTGGAAGATAAGATAATATCTTAATCAACAATTCATCAGACAACTCACTGATTTTCCCCATCCCTTATATTANGTCTAAAGAAGTATCAGGTAGCAACAAAACAAAAACCCTTAAAAGAACAAAAAAACCTGAGAGAATATTAAATTGTAGAAGAAGAAGAAGAACTAGAATAGCAAAAGAGGTGTGAGGGACATTTTTTAACTGGGGGAGATTATAAAAATGAGGATTTAGCCTTTTTAGATCTTTCGACCGACCTTCGAGGCTATGTAATCTGTCGAGCTGTCTTATTGTAATATAATTTCTATCTTTTTGTTTCAATACACAACAAATCCGCCATAATTAAAATAAAACTGAGTCGTAGTAGACAAATTATATTCAATAACTCAGACAAATATTAAATGTAAAGGTGAATGCTATTATAGTAAAAGAGTGGGCGTTTGGGTACATGTTCTGGTTCGAGTAGGATCCATTCGAGTTCCGGGTTTTTGGTTTCATCGATTTAGTATCCATTCAGGTTTTAAAAAATTTCGAGTCGGGTTCGTTTTGGTATAATTCGGGTTCGGTTCAAAGTCTGGTTCGTTTCGGTATAATCAGTCGTATTGCAAAGTTCAAGAAGTCAGCCGTATTAAAGTAACTTTTTAAAGTTTAAGAGATGATACAACTTATTTGCCGCCTTTTCTGATAACTTCAATTGATGAGAGTATACGACGTTTGAGTTCCACCTTTTGCACCGTTTTACAACTATTAAATGACTTCAATTTACGGAGGGAACGAGTTTTCCCATATTACGACGTTTGATTATTATCCTTTGCACTGTTCTACTGCTATTAAATACTCCCCATTAATCCCCTCATGAACTCACACGTCAAACATTATGGATTTACCATAGGGCATTCTCGGTGACATCATTGTACGTGTCGCCAAAGGCTCTGCACTTGATGCACTAAGTCTAGGTATGGTTAATAAGGCGTTTAATGCGCACTACGAAACTAAGGCAGTTCTAGGGGAATGTTCTCTGGAGATTCTTCCGTTGTATCCTTTCTTTCAAGACCCTAAAAACAAAGAACGATACAAGAAGTTTTTGAAGAAACTAAGATGGATGGAAAATGCAGAAGTGTTGTACCGCAAAGGAGTGGAACATTGCTTTGATGCAAGAAGGAGGCAATAAAAACGAAGAAAAGAAGTGGATGAGTTAACCTGCGCTGCTAATACAAGTTCTCGTAGAGCACAATATATTGTTGAGATTATACTTGTTTGTGCAGCACGTGGTGTACAAAGCACAGAAGGTTATGGGTTTTTGGCTAGGCTAATGCGACTGAGTTATAATAGTTGTTACGGTTGGCTTAATGATCATCATAATATACAATATCAAACACGCATAATCGTTTTCACCCAAAATTGTTTCCTCTCAATATCGACGATCACAAGAATCCGAGCAAACATGTCAGATATCGCATATAGTTTACCAACGTAGATAAAGTAAGGTTGAGTTTATACTTTACGGTAGAGTTTTGAGACAAAGTTGACTCAGTTATAACAACTCTTATAACTCAACCGTTATAACGTAATAAGTTAGTACTAATAACCTGAAGAATGTATTCGTAAATTATCCATCAAAAGTTTATTGTCGTAACATGATGAGTGGAATAGACTATTAGAACCTGGCTGTAACAACTATTATAACTCAGTACTATGCTATTTAAATATAACTCAGTCATTGATCGTAATCAATCCAACGGATACGATTATTCCAGTCTTTAATTTCTTTTTTTTCTCTCTCTTTTTGTCTTCTCTCTCTTCCTCTTCGTCTTTAAAGGGAGATTATAAGCTGATTCAACTTCATATAATGTATTATAAGGTGATTCCTATTCATCTATTAATCAAATCTAATGTATTATAACGCAGCTATGATGTCCTATTAGTCGCATTATAAAATTTGCTAACACGTAAATCAGTCGTGAAAAGCATCTTTAATTTATTTTTTCTCTGTTGCCGTTGATCGTAATCAATCCAACGGATAAGATTATTCCAGTATTTAATTTCTTTCTCTTCCCTTCTTCATCTTCGTCTTTAAAGGGAGTTGCATTTCTTCGTCGTTATCAAACAAAATCCTCGTTTTGGATCGTTTCTTCCCTATACAATTTCTCTTCTCTTTTATCTTGCATGTTCGCCCTACCTTCAAAAGGGTTTTCTCATAGTCTGATAATGACATTTCCACCATTCTGCTCATGGACCATCGTCTTCTCATTGTATCTATGTTGATTGACGGTCGCTTCCTGTTGTATTTATGTTGACGTGGATACAATAAGGAAACAGTGACCGTCGAGCCGTGGATTGGGTACGAACTTACTCGACCAATCAATGGTTTTCTCTTCCACTGGATGTCTCCAACATTGTTGGCATGTGCAAAACTTGGAAGAGACATCTTTTTCCTGTTTCCACTTCTTCTTTTTTTCAACCTCATACTATCTCTCATCCTGTATCTTCTCCTATTTTAGATCGTTCGATCGACCTTCGAGCCTTGGTAATCTGTCGAGTTGTCTCAATGAAATATCATTTCTAGCTCTTCGTTTCAATACACAACAACTCATCCATTATTATAAAGTAACTCAAAATTCATATCTGTTAATATCGTTAATCAGCCGTGCAGAGTAACTGAGCCATAGTTAAATCATAAGTGAGCCATTGAAGCAAAAATTTAACACGTAAATCAGCCTTAGTTAATTATTATATCAGCCACATTTAACCAGAACTCAGTCATACCACAGTAAGCCTAAACACTAAATATTATATCAGGCACTATACGTTTCCTACCAAAAGTAAATAGGGATAATTAAGGGACACCTTAACACTATAATTTGATATAACATAACTCAACTGTATCACAAAGATAAATAAGTCAAATGTATCTCTATTTGACTATTTTACTCAGCCATAATAGACAAATTATATTTAATAATCTATCAGAAATTGTAACTCAACCAAATATCAAATGTAAACCAGCCATACTATACTCCAAATCAACCGTTAAAACAAAATATAACCTTTAATTTAGCCGTATTAGACTAATTATTTCCAAAAATCAGCCATAAATAGTAAATCAGCGAGAATCGTAATCAACCATATAATAAAAATTTCTACATCGTAAATAAGTCGTGTAAGAAAATTTTCTACATTGTAAATCAGTCGTTCAAGCAAAAATTTACTCCCTAAATCTGCCTTAATATTTTTATATGTAATATTACGGTTAATGTGTTAATATTTAAATATTTCTTATATAGTGTTTATGAATGTGTTATTCAAATTATATCGTTAAGGTTTTCTTATTATTTACTTTGGTAGGAAAATGTATAGTGTTAATATTACGTTGTCATATTACGTGGCTATGATGTCTTATCACACAGCTTTTATGTCTTTTAACATTACAGATGTAGGAGAACGGGTCGGCACTAGCATCGAGATAACATGGAACGCGGTAGTTTCAAATTGGGAATTTCATATCTAATGGCTGAGTTATATAGTTTTTATTTACATACTGACTGAGTTATCTAATCTTTATTTACGTAAATCAGTCGTGGATATCATATTTAGTTTCTTATTCTCTGATTTCGTTGATCGTAATCAATCCAACGGATAAGATTATTATTCTAGTCTTAAATTTCATTTTTTCTCTCCCTCTCTAACTTCCCTCTCTTCCCCTTCGTCCTTAAAGGGAGATGCGTTTCTTCGTCGTAATCCAACAAAATCCTTTTTCCGAACCGTTTATTCGTCCCTAACATTTTTCTCTCGTCTTTTCTCTCGCCTTCTTGCCCTGCCCTCAGAATGGCTTTCTCATGGAGTCTGATAACGACATCTCCCATATACAGATCGAGGACCATAGCTTGTCATTGTATCTTTACTTATCGATGGCCACTTGTCATTGTATCCTTAAGGACGTGGATGCAATATAGATAGTGACCGTTGGTCGGGGATTGAGTTTTATTGCTTATGGAGTTTCATCTGCCATGAGTTAGAGAAAATGTAAGTAAACATTACAACTCAGAAGCAGACAAAGAGATAGCTCAGAGTAAGTCATGTGAAGCAATGATTGTCCAACAACTTCAAGATGTGAAGTTTTTGTTTCAGTTTCAGTTAAAAACAACTTGAAGATGCTATCTCGGCTGATTTACGGGTAAGAAAATGTCCTAATACGATGGTTGTCTTGTGGAATAACGTTGTCCCATAACTCAACCACGACGTCGCTAGATAACTCAACCGTTTATTATTATATTATTAAACTAAAGATTCTCTTTATTATTTAATAGTTTATTTTAAACACGTATTATTATTTATAGTGAAGTAATTTAACTTACAATTGAATAGTTTAATTAGAACTATATTTTAGAACATAATTATATTACATTAAAATATATTACATCACAAATAACGGCTGAATTATAATAGTTGTTACGACTGAGTCAAGTTTTTCTCAAAACTCATGTGTAAAGTGAGAACTTGTGATTTACTTTATATTTTGTGGCTGAGTTGCTGTCTAAATACGGCTGATTTTTTATTTAATTGTGGTTGGGTCGTCGTGTATTGAACGATCTAAAAAAGGCACAAACGCCAAATGAAATAGATTATGTTGCATATGAACTTTAAATGAAACAAATCGTACAAAATAAATGCTACAAAACAATATAAATGATAGTTCATTAAGAAAAGTCGACGGATTACAAAGGCTTGAAGGCCGATCTGACGATCTACAAAAGGCACAAATGCAAAAGCACCTGAAAAAAGGATGTTAAGTTCTATGAACATCCAACTCAAAACCAATTGGCAATGAGTGGATTGGCTCATACCACTTATATATTAGCTAGGATCCCTTTCTACTTCCAATGTAGGACATTTATCCCTAATACGCCCCCTCGAGATGATGACTCTTCTAGCCATAGATCTCGGAACTTCGGCCAAGGACATATATTTGTCGTTGATGAAGACAAATATTGTAAGCCAATCACTTAGGTAACTCACAAGGACATATATTTTCTGTTGATGAAGGCAAATCTTGTAAGCCAATCACTTAGCTACTTCACAAGGACATATATTTGCTGTTCACAAAGACAAATCTTTAAGCCAATCACTTAGGTACCCCACATGGACATTTATCCCTAAAAGAGGAGATAGATTGGGGATGCTCAAAGTCTCGGGGAAGTGGAGAACATGTCATGAAGTTATGAAGCTGGGAGAGAAAACACATTCTTTTCCTGACTCGGTAAATCTCCATAACCAATATAGCTTAGAGCTGCCTCCTCATCTTTCAACGATCACTATCTATATTGAATCCACGGCAGTATGTATACTATGTCAAGTGACCGTCGCTCGGTATGGATACAATGACAAGATGGTAGGCTTGAGAAAACCTACCAGGAGCAGAATAGCGGAGATGTCTATATCAGACTTCATGAGAGAGCCCTTCTGAAAATTTCAAAGATGAAGGCCAGAGAAAAGTCAACAGAAAGAGTCCAGAGAAGAGGAAGAGAGAAAAAGAATTCATATGAAACGCATCTCCCTTTAAAACACATATCCCTTCAAGACGAAGAGGAGAGAGAAGAAAAAAAGGAAGATAAAAAAGAAATTAAATACTGTAATAATCTTATCTGTTGGATTGACCATAATCAATAGCACAAGAGGATAAGCGAATGGTCCCCCGTTGTGGAGTTCAATCCAATTGTGTGTATCTGGGATAAAATCGATATTCTCTGAAAACTCAGCCTTGTAATCAAATTTGTCTCAGCCATTAAGTAAGTACTGGTGTTTCCTTTACGGCTGAATTACGGTTTATGGAAATTTTTATTCGGTTGATTCTGGCCTATTTATGTCCCATACCTCATATACGACAAAAATAAAAACTACAAAACTTAGCTGTTTGTTGTGAAATTCGAAAATACCACATTCCTTGTTTACTAGATTTTATTGTCGAACCGTTCTCTTACATCGGTAACATAAAAAACATCATATCCCTCGTGCTATGTCATCATAGCTACCTAGTAGGTCATCGTTGCTGCGTAATAAGTCATCTCAGCCGTTAGATTTGACATTTGAAACTATCGTGCATTCCATGTTAGTGTTTGGCTGAGCTATTAAAAGACATCGTTTAGGGATACGTTTTGCGGTTGATTTACGGTTACAAATTAGTCTTCTACGGTTGATATATATTAGTTGTTACGGGTATGTTCTAATGGTTTATTTTGTTCGATTGATCACGACCGAGATCTAAGAACATGTCTCTAGAGCATCACATTGCTTTCATACATATAACTAAAACAACTACAAAAACCAAGAACACTAAGATCGTCTTCTTCATCACACACAATTCCATTTGATCAATCTGGCCACGAAAGTGATTCGCTAAGTTCATCTCAGTTAATATTATTCGTTGGAAGTTCTCCCCCACGCTCTCTTTAACCTCCTGAACTCCGCTTTAATTTCCTCCTCATCATGAGTCAAATGGTGGTTTATCCTAGCTAATTTCTTCCTCATATTTTCCAATTCATCGTCAACTCCTTCGTCCACCCATTTAAATACAAGCCTGTCATTCTTCAACTGTCAAATGCAAACAAATCATAAGAATTCTTAACAAGTTCTACTTTACGAATGCATTAACATGTCATAAGGTATCACTCCAAATCAATTACTTAACCAATTTTCGATGAACAATTTCAACTTTATTCCATCATACCTCCTCCTCTGCTGCTACAGCGCATCGACAGAACCTCCGACATAGATCCTCGGTCGTTTGTGAGGTCCTAACAACGATTGGATTACCACACCAGCATGTCTTTGGAACTCTGCACACAGCGTTATCTGCCAGCTTGAACAACTTGGCGCTGGAGCCTTCGCCGAACTCTCTGAGTTGTCTGACATGTCTGCTAGGAAACTAGCTGAGCTGTCTGACATATCCGCTGGGAAACTAACTGATATGTCTGACATGTCTGCTCGTAATCTCGAGATCGTTGATACTAGAAGAAAACGATTTTGCGTGGCTTTTGTGTAGTAAGAACAGATTCTTGTTTAAGTAAGTTGTAATATTAAATCGTAATATTTTAAATATAGGGTTAACAAAAAAAATTTGTAAAGTATAAATGGGTAAACGACAGTGTTTCGATTACTTACCTCGGTAAGTAATAATACATAGTTTCTCTGGTAATACGACATAATATTTTGTGATAAGACATCATAGCAATGTAGTAGGACATTATGTATTCTCCAGAATGATTTACTGATAACGCTTAAATTAATATTAGTAGCTCTCATTTAATGAGTTATTAATGCTCAGACGTACTCTACCTCAGTAACGTAATAAGCCATCATAGTCTCGTAATACGACATCTCAACAGTGTTTTTTATTATTATATTATTCTTTGTTTTATTTAGACGAGTTTCATGTTTTCTCGATATTTATTAATGATCTGACGTACTCTTTATTATTATATTATTCTTTGTTTTATTTAGGTTGAGTTGTTGTATGCATACGATTGATTTAAAAAATTAATTGTGGTTGGACTGTCGTGTATTGAACGATCTAAAACGGCACAAACGACAAAACACGCGAACATAAACAACAAATTTCCTATACAAATGATTATTACTTAATTGTATATAAAATAAAACTACAAACAACAGACTGTGTAATGGAAACATGAAATACAAAAACAGTGTGTTACTCTTGACGACTGCTTCGAATCCATGGTAAAGAGCGATATGAAAGATTATATTACCAGGGTGATGATTCCATTATTTTCCTTGTAGAAACTTGTCCAACCTCGAACCAGGAAAATTCTACAAGACATTTGAAGTCTTGTTGAATTTTCATAGTTCGAGGTTGGACAAGTTTTTGTAAGGAAAACAATGGAATCATCAAGCCGGGAAATATACTCATGAATATTGTTCGGAAAGTCCTTCAGAAGGTAAGGCGAGAAGGCGATAGTAAAGAGAGAGAGCCTACGGACGAAACGGTCAGAACGAGGATATTGTGGTTTAATGAGATATTAAATCATCTCCCTTTATAGACGAAGAGGAAGAGTGAGAATACAGAGAGGACCTTCTCTACCTTGGTAACGTAAAAGTCATCGATAGCCTCATAATTATATTAGCTGAGTTATATTAATGAGATATTAATGCGTAGACTTACTCTACCTTAGGTAACGTAACAAGCGAAAATAAACTCGTAACTACGAGTCATTTAGGGTTAATGTGTTGATATTTAAATATTTTTTTATATAATGCTTATTAATGTGATATTCAAATTATAGGGTTAAAGTGTCCCTTCATATTATCCCTATTATAGTGCTTGATATTTACTTTATATTGCAAAACTCAGCCGTCAAGTGAAAACTTGTTAGTTATTGCCTAATTATGGCAGGGTTGTTGTGTATTGAACTATCTAAAAAAGGCACAAACATCGTACCACGCGAACATAAACAACAAATTTTCGTTACGGCTGATTCTGGTCTAATTGTATATGAAATAAAACTGCAAACAACATACTGTGTAATGGAAGAATGAAATACAACAACAGTTTGTGTTACTCTTGACGGCTGATTTAACGAATAAAAACTTTCACCGCACGGTTGGCCTACGTTATTGTAACGACTGAGTTACTTAGAGACAACAAACCATAAACCATAGTTAAATTTGTATAAGCCTAATAAATATAAGTAGAATCCGTTCAAGATAATAGTTCAGATCCTATTATCAAATTCTTTAGGATTTTTTAGAAGAGAAGAACAACTTCCCGATACCATAAACATACTTGACAGATGTCAAGACTATTAGGCCCTCCGAGGCATTCATGATCTTTCCTCCAAGTATACGAAAACTTTAAAAGCCACAAAGTATTTTTTTTCTGCGCCTTCGTCTTACTTACATCCGCAACCGTCGTTCACATAACTTGATAATATCTCCATAGAATAGTATCCCTGAGCTCCATCCTCGGTAGCCCAACCTCTTCAATCGTTGCTGACAGCGTCGGTTTCATTAGCCTTGCCAATCTATCGTATCCTTCTCTTTTTCTTTCCCCACCTACACAGATAAGAAGCAGCCCAACCAGATATTCCGATACGGGTATACCTTTATCGGCAGAGTGGGTTAAAAAATCCAACCCTTCCTCTCGTCTCCCATTTATACTTGGGCCAAAGTACCTCAAAAATCCCATCTGGTACAGTGCTTGCTCCTTTTTATTCATGCATAGCTCCCCCATAAATCAGAAATATTTTCGCCGTTCTTCAGGCGTTTTAAATTTTGGATTAAGCGGGTCTTCTTCAATAGAACATTCCGACATAACTTCTTCATATTTGAAGTTTATATTTAACTGGGAACAAATCAACCCAATGCTTATTGTAGCGTACATCGAAGCTTTCGCTACACGAACAGATATATCCATGATAAGCGGGTTGGGTAGATCCATAAGACCATTAGTTCTTCTGCTCGTTCTTTTTGCCATCACTCCGAGATTTGAAAATGTTGTAGAATGTCGCCTAGTTTATGAATCCCTAGTTTCTAAAAATATCACTTACTCGAGTACTCATTTGTATCTAAAGACGAAGAAACGCAATTCCCTCTAAAGACGAATATGAAGAGAGAGAAGACAGAGAGAGAAAGAAAAAAGGAAACTAAAGTCTGCAATAATCTTATCCGTTGGATTGATTACATTTTCCTACCAAAAGTAAATAGGGATAATATGAAGGGACACTTTAACAATAAAATTTATGTTTTGATGGCTGATTTACGTTATAGAATTTTGTCTTACACGGCTGACTTATTTTTTTTACTATGACTAAGTTACTTTATACGACTGATTAACGGATAAAGATAATAGTTTCACCGACAACGTGAGGATTTCGTTTAATTAGGCTTAGTTTTTTATTATGACTAAGTTACTCTATATAGCTGATTAACATATAAAGATAATAGTTTCTCCAACAACGTGAGGATTTTGTCGAATCAGATAGATTTATGTAAGTCATCGTCACTAAACTGTATGCCACGTGGTTGTATATTCAATGGCTCAGTTTCGTTTATATTTTTAAATAAAAAATATTTCCCGTAAGTAAACCGCTTTTAAAACCGTGTACTTAAGAAGAAACTTACATGCCAGTAATTATTTCTCAGTAAAAAACGGACTGACGCTCGAGTCGTCATCTTCTCCGACATCTCTTAAACACTTTAGTAATCGTCATTTTTCCAAAATCGACATCTTCTCCGAAACTATTAAACACTCTAATAAGTCTTTTCTCCGAAATCTTCATTTTCTTTGAAATCGTCATCTTCTCTGAAATCGCATTCACACTCGCCATCGTCTTCGTCGTTATCTCCAGTAAGTTGCGACCGTGTTTGATTTCTGTTGCGACTGAGTTTGATTCTTTTGCGGCTGAGTTTGATTTATGTTTTGGTTGACCATGATTCATATCGGGGTTGTGGGTTATTTCTTATTTCTTATTGTGGGTTATTTCTTATCGGGAGGGTGGCTTACACGACTCAGGTTTTCCCCCTGGCGAAATGGGATGACATGCTTGAGGAAGAATATTGAACCTTCAACAGCGATATATGATCCTTACGCACCTCCTCCTCATGATAAACACGATAAATTTTGGTGTTTCGTGAAGCATTACAAGTATGGACCTTGATATCATCTGTGTATATCTTATCCATAATTAAATCTACATGAACCGAGTTGTGTTTAATTGTACAGGGGCCGACCACTGACAATGGAATCTCCAGGTGGTGATTATAGTGTGTTCTTCAACGTCCTCGTCGCTCCAAGAAAGGATTGACCAGTCGTACCTGTTGGAGGATTTGGATGGTTGAGTGAGAGTGTAAGTATTCTTACTGCTGAGTTAATTTGTTGATGGATGTGTTCTTTTATATAGGCGAAATTTTTTATTTACTCTTTTGTGTCTGGTTATAAAATATGTGACGGCTGATTTGATTAGTTTACAGATGGTTTACTTGATATAGGAGACTGAGTACTTATGCTTTGATGGCTTACTTATGCAATAAGTGACGACTAGTTTTTGATATTTTATGCTTCTTTTTTTCTTACAGCATATCACGGCGTTTGTCAGACTCCTCATCCGAAAGATCATGCTAAACCCTACCCTGTTCTGGTCTAGGCACATTGCGATTTTTGATGCTGAGTTCCTAACTTGTTGGATGCGGGATTACCCAAACTTCGAAAAGGGACCGCAAGCCTTTACATTCCATGAGGGGTATGAAAATTTGGTAAACGGTAGGATGCCAGCACCACTAACGACGAACTTGATGTGGCTGAGAGATGTGGATCCCTTGTACGGAGTAATTAATAATAAAGGCGAACATTGGGTGACGTATCACGTTGATCTACTGAAGCAGACGATCGATGTCTATGATTCAATCGTGAGAGCAGTAACACCCGAGAGTGAGGAGAGACTTCGAAGTGGATTTAGACCGTTGTTGCATATGATCCCAGCGATGCTGAACAAGTTAGTTCCAGAATCCACACGAAGATCCAAAATCTTCAAACTGTTTGGGTACAAGAGGAGGTGCATACACCGACAAGAAATTCCACAAAAAGAACAAACTAGTGAATGTGAGGTGTATGCGTTGAAGTTTCTCGAATGTCTGGCGCTTCGAATACCTCTACATGGGATAAATGATGGTAATGTTCAATGCATACAAAGGAAGGTATGGCAGGAGAGATATTCGATGATGGAGGACATGACATAATGTCGTACTATGTTTAACGCAGCCGTGTAGTCAACTTGTAACTCCGTTATATCGCATAATTAAACCAAAACACAACCACATAACTTTACCAGAACTCAACCCTCTAAGAATAAATTTTAAACCATACGTATGCCGTTAAAATTAACTAAGACAAAATTAAGCAAGGCATGAGTAAAACATAGTCAACCATAATACAACCAGAAGTCAGCCTTTAACAATAATATTGTCTCATAAAATGGGGTTATTAAAATATTGAGTTCATGTCTTTAATATCTTATTACGCAGCAATGAAACCATAGGTCTACCGTTAAAGAAAATATATTCTAGGTAAATCAGCCTCTAAAAACCACAAATCAGCCGTATAAGTCAAATGAGACTGACTCATGAACGAAGATGTCAGCCATAGTTAAGAACACAAAATCCTTTTTTCTCAAAATAACAACATATTAGCTCATCACATATACCTCCCTAAATAATTTATAATATCACAAGTTGAGATGTCTTATCACGCAACTATGATGTCCTATTAGTAGGCAGATACAATGTCATAGCAGGAGGGAAATGATGTCTTTTTATGTTACCGATATAATGAGAGAACAGGTCGGCACTAAAATCGACTAAACATGAAACGTGGTGTTTTCGAATTTCATCTTGAACTGCATATCGTTATCGTGTTTCTTATTTTCGTCTTAGCTGAGATATGTGACACATGTAAACCCGAATCAGCTGTATAGAAAATTTGATAACTCGTAATTTGGCTGGTGAGTTTTCACACGAAATCGTTTTTCTCCAAGAACCTAAACACAATTAGCTACTACATAAGAAATAGGATCATCATCTTGTGCCATTGATTATAATCAATCCAACGGATAACATTATTCCAGTCTCTAATTTATTTTCTCGTGTTCCTATTTATTGTTTCTCTCTTCCTCTTCGTCTTAACGGTATATATAAGGGTTTTCTGTTCTCGTGGTTCCACCAGTTGAGCGAAAAAATATGGCGAATCATGCTGGGGTGGGGGAAGAATCGCTCCAGCGAGTGTCACCGGGTGGAGCATCAGGGATGGGGGAAGATGTTGTCCCACGAGTGCAATCGGATGAAGCAACAGTGTTGGGTGAACTTTTTGTTCGGGGAATGGAACCAGATATATGTATGTCGCATAATCATAGACCAATGAAACCGGACATGTCGATCGAACCGCAACCGCCAATGGGACCTCTATATCACCAGATCACATTTATGGTTCCTACTCGACGTAACTCCACACCAGATGACCGTTCGCTAATCAGGTTTACGACCAAAGAGCTTGAGGACATTCTCAAGGAGATTGAAGATATTTAGATTATGCTTTTATATGTGTTTTGTTATAAAGTTAATGTTTTCTGAATGAAATTTCCTTTCTATTTATCTGTTTGAGTACTCAAGAAACTCAGCCATAATCAAACATAATTCAGCCGTAACCCAAACATAGCTCAGCCATGATTAACTACAAATCAGCCGTTAACCTAAACATAGCTCAGCCATGATTAACTATAAATCAGTCGTAACCCAAACATAGCTCAGCCATCATCGTCGAGGACCATCATCTTGTCATTGCATCATTTCTATCTCATTGTTTCAATATCGAACGAACCTGAATTCCATGGGATACAAAGGGAATCGCCCGATGAGTAACTCGGCCATAAACAAACATAACTCAGCCATAATTCCATAAATCATCCATTAATAGTAACTCATCTGTATTACAACCAGAAGTCAGCCGAGATAGAAATGTTTTTGCATATGCCGTAATTAAGTCGTACCAAAGTAAACATAAACGCAATCAGCCATACTTGTTTAAAATAAAAACAAAATAACGATTGATTTGTAGTTAATCATGACTGAGCTATGTTTGGATTACGGCTAAATTATATTTGATTATGGCCGAGTTTCTTGAGTACTCGAACAAATAAATAGAAACTAAAAATCATACAGACAAGGCGATTCGGAAAACAGGAACTGTATAACAAAACACATATAACAGCATAATCTAAGGATCTTCAATCTCCTTAAGAATTTCCTCAAGCTCTTTGATCGTAATCCTGATTAGCGAACGGTCCTCCGGTGTGGAGTTTCGTCTAGTAGGAACCATAACAGTGATCCGGCGATATAGAGGTCTCATTGGCGGTTGCGGTCCGATCGACATGTCCGGTTTCATCAGTCTAGGATTAGGCAGCATACGTATACCCGGTGCCATTCCCCGGACAGAAAGTTCGCCCAACACCGTTGCTTCATCCGGTTTCACTCGTGGGACAGCATCTTCCCCATTCCTGATACTCCACCCGGTGCCACTCGCTGGAGCGATTCTTCCCCCACCCCAGTAGGATTCGCCATATTTTTTCGCTCAACTGATGGGAACAGAGGAAGAGGAAGAGAGAAATGACAAATAGGAACACGAAAAAAGAAATTAGAGACTGGAATAATCTTATTTGTTGGATACATAACTAAATATTAAATTACAAATAAACTACCACATTATTTTGAAGTTTTTCTTTAATTTTATGTATTAAACTTGTATTTATAAGGACAAATTTGAAATTTATATATAAGATATAAAATTTTGAAGGATTAAAAAAGATAAAAGACAAAATATTTAAGAATAATAATTATGATGTATAAATGTAAGGACCAAAATGCTATTAAAAAGATGAAACTTCAAATTTGAAGTTTTGAATAGTGAAATTTCAAATATGAAGTTTTTCTACCTCAAACTTCAAATTTGAAGTTTTAGAGTTTCTTTTTGTGGAGTTGCCACCGGTCACTATCCCCCCGTCTATGTGACCAGTACCCTGAGGAGTTGTGCCTCAGAGAACAATAACGGTATGGACCTCTCCGGTACCGAGACCGGTCGTCTATTCACGTTTTTCTGCCCGGACATCATACCGGTGATATTCACTTTTTTCGACAAGCCCACTACTTCTACTATGGATGAGTAGAGCAGAGACAAACGAAAAGCGTGGTCACATGAATGAAGTGGGTATATATCGAACCAAATTGGGAGGTTTAGCTAGAGACAACAGACTTGCACAGTATTTCTTAGGTCTAATCAGGATTTTATATTTGTCACTAAAAATCCTGTAATGATTGTTGTTCAATTGTAGGAAAGCAGGTGATCATTCAACAAGCAAACTAAAGCAGAGAATAACAAAGATCAAATAAAGAGAAAGCAGGCAAATCGATTTCAGGCAAGGATCCTAGGTCTAGGTGCTCCGGTTTTAATCTTA
>OVAO01001435.1:0-15215 GCA_900406285.1 Biscutella auriculata
GCTACTATTCTAGGATTGTTAGTGACAGCATTCAATTCCTATTTCTGCGTAGACCAGTTGAACTCTGTATATGTTGATTGACCTAGTTCAACTCCCGATTTGGTTCGATAAAATACCCATCTACTTCATTTGCAACAACAGTGCTTTTCCTCTGCTCTACTTGTCTATAGTAAGTAGTAGGGGAAACAATCTGTTTATCACTAGACGGGCCTTATACCTTTCCACACTACCTTTCGAATCCCTCTTGGTCTTAAATAGCCATTTGCAACCAATGGGTTTCTTTCCTTCTGGTAACATGACTTATACTCTTCATTTGCTGCTTCGATCCATAAATCTGAATTGAAACAACTCATTGCCTGACAGAAGTTGATAGGTTCATGTTCTAAAAGAGTTTCATTTTCCTCATGTTCCATAAGAAATACTATATAATCATCTGAAATAGCATTTCTCTTTACCCTAGTGGATTGTCGCAAAGAAACCTGAATTGGTGGTTGAACTTCATTATCAACTTGAGGTTGAACTTCATGTTCAACTCGAGGTTGAACTTCATGTTCAACTCGAGGTTGAACTTCATGTTCAACTCGAGGTTGAACTTCATGTTCAACTGGAGGTTGAACTTCTTGTTCAAATTGAGGTTGAACTTCTTTATCAACTTGAGGTTCTAGATTTGCTTTGTCAAAAACAGTTATACGAACCGGAATAGGCATTGGAGCCGATTCTTCCTCAAAGATGATATCTCTAACTTTATTTCTCCCCCCAAATTCATCATTCTCAAAGAATGTAGTTATACCCGTCTCGAAAATATTTCTTTGTGTGGGATCATAAAACGTATAGCTCCGAGATAGTTCTGAATAACCAATAAAGTAACTGCTTATGGTTATGGAGTCCAGTTTCTTTTCAAACGGCTTATAAGGCTTTGCCTTAGCTGGACAACCCCATATGCGAAAATGCTTTAAACTAGGTTTTCGACCAGTCCAAAACTCATAAGATTTTTTTTGCAGTTGCTTTAGTTGGCACCCTATTAAGAATGTATGTTGCAGTCTTTAGTGCCTCTCTCCAGAGTGATTCAGGTAAGGTGGAATCACAAATCATACTCCTCACCATGTCCTTAAGAGTACGGTTTCTTCTTTCAGACAGACCATTCATGCTGGGAGACCCAAACATGGTATACTGTGGTATAATACCGCACTCCTATAGGTATCTGACAAATGGTCCTTGACGTTGTTCACCTGAACCGTCATACCGACCGTAGTATTCACCTTCATGGCCAGATCTGACACACTTTATCCTTCGGTTAATTTGGTTCTCAACCTCAGCCTTAAATTTCTTGAACACGTCCTGAGACTCAGATTTTTCATGAATAAGAAAAAGGTACGCATATCGAGAGTAATTATCTATGAATGATACAAAGTATTGTTGACCGTTCCAGGATGCCGTAGGGAATGGTCCACAAATGTTAGTATGTATCAGTTCAAGGACTTCGGTAGCTCTATATACACCTATTTTCTTATGTTTGGTTTGTTTTCCTTTGATGCAATCTACACAGACATTACAATTAGTGAAGTCAATAGAACTCAATATACCTTCTTACACAAGTCGTTCAACTCTTTTTCTATAGATGTGACCTAGGCGCTTGTGCCATAAAGTTCCTGAATTTGCATCTTCAAATTTTCGTTTAGTACCCCTTGCGTCGACATTTAAACTTTCATCTTTAGAGTTTATTGTGTCAAACATATACAGATCGTGATTTTCCATAAGTTTACCGGTCCCAATAAGTACTGAATTTAAAGACAAAGTGATAGTTCCATTCTCAGTTAAACAAGAATAAGCAGATTTGTCTAAACGAAAAATAGAAACCAAATTCCGTCTAAGAGACGGTACAACGTTAATGTCTTTCAAATCTAGAAAACGACTAGAACTAAAAAATAATCTGAAATGCGCAATTGCCTCCACATCTACCAGAAGACCATTAGCCACAAAAATGCATCTTTCACCATCAGTTGGTTTTCGGTAGCTTAGGCAACCCTGCAGTGAACGTTGATGTTAGTAGTAGCACCAGAGTCTAACCACCAAGTGTTTACAGGTACATCAACTAAGTTGACCTCAGAACAAACCATAGCAAGAGACATACCCTTCTTTCCACGCCAAGCATGGTACTTTTGGCAGTCCTTCTTTAGGTGTCCAACCTTCCTGCAAAAGAAACATGTATTTTCAAACGTAGCCTGCTTCTTTTGGCTTGGACCTTTAGCAGCATCAATCTTAACGACCTCGGGTTTCTTTCTTTTGCCCTGGACATTAGAGGTGTAAACCATATGAGCACTTTCAGTCCTCTCATGTTTCATTCTCTCTTCCTCTTGCACACAATACGCAATGAGCTCATTAAGATACCACTGCTCCTTTTGTGTGTTATAGCTGGATTTCAATTGATTGAACGTAGGAGGAAGAGAGTTCAAGACAAAGAATATGATCACTTCAGCCGGAAGCTCAGTCTTTAGTGCCTTGAGTTTTGAAACAATGTTGGACATTTCAAGAATGTACTCCCTTATGTTTCCTTTGACATGGTACCTCATCGTACTAAAGCGATGCAGAAACACACTTATTTCCGCCTTATCGCTTCTTGCAAAGCGTGAATCCATTTTAGCAAGGAATTATTTGAGATCTTTGATCTCATCACCACCTCTAAAGGTTTCCGGAATGGTATCTAAGATGATCATTAGACCTATGTGATTGGAACGCTCCCTTTTCTCATAAACAACCTTATACTGAACAGTGCTAGAGTCTATAGGAGAAGCAGGTTTTTCCATCCTTAGCGCAAGGTCAAGATTCATACACCCTAGAACGATATTAACCTTACTTTTCCACTCCTTAAAGTTGGAGCCCGTAAGTGTTGGAATTGAACCTAACTTGGCAGATAACGAAGCAGTATTCACTGAAGGAGAGAACAAAATTTAAATCAATAACTCACTAACTGAATAAATCAATAACAAATATTAAACAATTGTATCACCCATCCAAGATACCAAATGTAACGTTAATATCAAGTCTTTGGACAGTAATATTAACTACAAGCGGTACTCTTGTTGTAATGATCAAACATTGGCAATAATTTATGATAAGCAATAAACCTTCATTTGGGCCGATTTATTACTCACATGTTCAATCTAGATAATTGTCACATATTTACCATCACAAATATATATGTAACTCGGCCAAATATAAATCTTCTTTTGGACCGGTTTAATATTCGCCTGAATATACATACATAAACATTTAATATTTTCCAAGAAAAAATATCCTAAAAAATGTTACTTTGGCAACACCTTGATTCAAATTAATTCACTTGCAATATTAAACAAATACAATTAATTTTGTTATTTGATTAAAACTTTAATTTTTATTCTTGCTTCAGACCTATATCAATAAGTTTGGATATGCAAGAATCTGCAGCNGGGCTCTATATGCAAGAATCTGCAGCGGCATAACTGGTTGAGGGAAGGGAAACAGAAGCGCTGCAGAACTGACCCATATTTGACTCTAGCTAACGACAATTAACATTTTATTTTAAAATCGTTGACCAGGGAATGGGCCTGAGGCCCAATCCAGTGTGTTTCTCCCTTCCTTCACTGATGGATTTATTATTTAATGACTTTAGTGGGCCTAGCCCAATCCAAAACTGACCAAAAAAGTGATCAGTTTCAGAAACCCTAAAATTTGTTTCTCTCAAAATTTCAGCTGTCCAAGAGAGAGAAAAACAGATTTTAAAGCATATATGAATTTTATTTTAGATCTAAACAATATTTTTATCAAGAACAGTTCATAAAAATCAGATCCAAATAAGCATAACCACAGATTCCAAAATACTTTTTAAGCATAAATTTAACAGAAAAATCAGATTCAACAATCTTCAATTTTTTACAAAATAAAATCCGAATTTAATCATAAATATAAATTAAATCCGAAAATTATATGATAAACCTGAATATCAGACAAAAACTGAATAGGGTGGCTCTGATACCAATTGTAAGATTTTCCTAAATCCATAAACCATTATCCATATCAATTTTTATATGAAAAAACCTTAAGCGGAAGCGTACGAGATGAATCCATGATTAGGAATCTGAATGAGGGAATTGATCTTCCAAAACAAACCATGAATGACTTTACTCTCTCTCGACCTCTCTGTCTATGACCAAATGATGGAGCGTAACAAAGAAAAAAAGGAGGGAGCTCTAAATTGAAATTTCCTACCGGCGACAATGTTAAAATTTATGAAAATTCAAATAACTGAACATAGTTGTCCCCAAGAAACTAGTTGTTCGAGATCCTTGACAGTTGTCTTTTGACCATTTAAAGGAATCTTTGGATGAACCTACTTATAATCTATTAATTTGTAGTTGTCCATATGATTTTAGTATTTTAAGCATGATTTATAATGTTCATGTATTAAAAAAATTCATAATCAAATAATTCAAAGGTTTGTCATCATTATAGTCATCAAGATAGTATAAAGTACCATATTTTTCAATGTCAAAGGTTGTCTACGAGAAACAAAAAAAATCATTATTTCATAAAAACATTATTGTAATAATCATTCATGTATCCATAAAACTTTAATGTAATCATCATTCACGAATTCATAAACTAAATTTATTGTAATCATAACTTATTTTGATATTTGGTTTAATTACCCTCAAATATGGAATCCAAATATGTAATTACATTTAATCTTTTTTGCTGCTTTTATTAAAAATCTTTTTTGCTGCTTTTATTAAAAATATTTTTTAATTAAGTATTCTTTTTGAAGGAAAAAAAAAAACGAAAATCGATGGGATAAATGAGCTAATATATTACTTGTACTTTACATGTACTTTACTTGTACTTGTGACCAGTGGCGGAACTAGAATTATAAATTAAGGGGGTCAAAAATATAAATTAATTTTTCAGAGGGGTCATTTTACCAAAAATTAACTAAAAATTTAATTTATTTAAGAAAATAGGTTAAAATTAAAGAAAAAAAAAAAAAGAAATCCATAGGGCTCAGTGGACCCCCCTCTCCCTTGACTGGCTCCGCCAATTCTTGTGAGATTCACGTGATTGACGTAATTGTGAACTCAAGGGGGGCACTTAAGTGTGATTGTGATTACTTTAGTAGTCTTCAGGAACTCCAGACTTCATTCATTCCTTAATATTTCAATTGTTCGGCTTTCTTAAATCCGATTGGGCCTAGTTTAACAAATTATTTGGGCATATTTAACAAATTACGCTAAACATCATTTTAACAAATGTTCCATATTCTTAAATCCGATTGGGCCTATTTTAACAAACTACGCTTAAAATCCTTTGGGCTTGTTTTAACAAATCCGATTGCTAAACCTCAGTTGTCCTTAGTGTAAGTCAGTTGTTCCACAAAGACATACAAAGCACCACAGAGGCACCACAATTCACATACAAACTTAGTTTACCCAAATAACTGCAGAGACATACAAATCACCACAACTCACATACAAACATAGTCTACTCAAATCTCCACAAATCACATACAAACATATTATGTTTTCCACAGAGACAAAAAAATCACCACAAAGACATACAAATCACCACAACTCACATATAAACATAGTCTACTCAAATCACAACAACTCACATACAAACTTATTATGTTTTCCACAGAGACATACAAATCACCACAAATCACATACAAACATAGTCTAATCAAACACAAATGTTACGTTGAACAAGTGAAATAGGAACCCATACCCGTGGCTGGGATGGACATGTAAGTCTTCTTTCGACGAGATTCCCTGGCAGATGGAAATCATTGTTCTTTATTACGACCTGGTGTTATTATACGATCTGACAGTAAGATAACCAACTGTTTCATTTCCTCAGGAATTTTCCACATACTCTCATGTGGCACACAGTAAATGAATATGGTATATGCCGATGCCCACATCTTGGCCGAATAATATTTGGAGCACAAGTTATAGGGTGAGAAGTTTGCTTTATAACCTTCCTTTCTCATCTTATGCATGGTTGCCATAATTGCATGAACACAAAGATACTTATCTATATCCAAACCCCTACAAGCGCAAGATATGAAGAACATATAATCTCGATTTTAGCTCGGTTGGGCTAAGGCGAAGTTCTATTGGAGTCGACGATGTTAGAGCTTCGATGTTCTAGCTCGACAAGATATTTATGGAAATTATGATAAATTACCGATCCCAAATAAGCTCCTTCATCTCATAACCGAGTCATAATTAATGGTACTTATTGTGTGTCAGACGGGTTGGTGAGAGTGGGTGGTGATGGGAAATTTCTTTTAATTTTTTAATTAATTGCTCATTAAACGGATATAGTGGCTCTAAGTTATCTCTAAGTTGTACTAGTTTTCCAATTGTTATTCCAACACAACATCTCTAAGTTGTACCAGTTGTCCAGCTGTCATTCGACTTACGTATCAAAAACGTAATTTCCTGCTCGTGAAATTGGGAAAATTTTGCTCAAGAATGGCTACAGAAAGATATCAGAAAATGTATATGTTGTGTAGGGGATGACTAAGCAAAGTGTATAAGCTCGATTATAGCTCGGTCGGGCTCGGGTGAGGCGTTGTTCGAGCTTCGATATTGCGTTTTAGCTCGACGAAATTAGGGAAATTATGGAATTTTTTGGAAATTAACGCAGTCATAACTGAATTAGAATTAAATATTAATTACGCGGATTTGTGAGATTGGATGGTGATGAGAATTTCCTTTTTATTTTTTAATTAACAGCTCATTAAAATAAATTAACTCTTTTTCTAATTACACATCTCAAGTCTGAAGCATTTCCTAGATTGAAATGCTGGACTGGCTCTTAGATTTGCTCTTTGGATTACATGAAGTGTACATGCTTTCTCTTTTTCTTTACTTATGCTTTACGCTTACAGGATTATACACTTCATTTCTTTTTTACCTTTGAATTCTAACGGAAAGGTCTCGCACTTCATTACGAAAGAAGAAAAGTCAAGTTCTATAAATTTTCACCTTGATCTAAAACTAAAAGACTAGGAATCTCATTTTTGCTACTCGTACACATCTTCTGCGGTCCGGTCATTCCGACTGACGGAATAGACATTCATGTAATCCATTTAACCAGTAAAACAGAATTGCAATAAACTTTAGAAAACCCTTCAAACTAGCATTTGAGCAGTAAACTCCAATAAATCATAACAAATTCACTTATTTAGTGACAAATCCATTACAAAAACTCAGAAAAAAGAAAACAGTTTTCTTATATTGTATACTTCTTTGCATTTCTCTAGGTTTTATTTGCACTAAAAGAAAGTCAGCGGATCAAATTTTAACGAGTGTTTTGTCAATTATGACATTTTTTTAGAAGTATTTGTCATTTTTGACATTTTAGAAAACAATTTATCATTTTGTCACTTTTGTCATAAGAGTTTGATTTTTATGAGAAAATGTCCTTTCATTTTTTATTTTTTGCTAAATCACATTTATGAATTCAAATTCGTGAATTTGAGGACGAAATACAAATTCGTGAGTTTGGATAGAATGTGAGTACACATTCATGAATACAAATTAGTGAATTTGACACATTCATGAACACAAATTCGTGAATTTGACACATTCATGAATACAAATTCGTGAATTTGAAGACGAGAATCTCATTCATGAATACAAATTCGTGAATTTGACACATTTATGAATAGAAATTGGTGAAATTAATGAAATTGGTGAATAGAAATTGGTGAATAAAAACGATTCATGGAATACAGAAAGAAATGAAACATTGCAATGAAGTGCACAAATTTCAAGTTAAGAAATACAATAGAGTTAAATCTCTAGCAAGACAGTACAATGCAATTAATCAACACTTATCTATCTCCAGGGAGTATAATAAGTTCCAGTGTAAGGCAAAGATAGCAGATATAAAAAATAGAGATCGGGAAAAATACTACACTGAAAGCTTCACGGTGGAGTTCTTCGTATGGAACAGGACAAGGGAGGTTTGAGTAATCAACTTTCTCATCAACTTTAGTATTGACATTGACTTGCGTCATCCCGAGAGGTGGTAAGAGATCTGCCATCGCCTTAGAAAATCCTTTACGGCGATAGAAGGAAAAAAAAAAGAAAAAAGGGGGAAGAAAAATGAAGATGACGAAGATGGAGAAGTAAAGTAAGGGTTTTCTTTAGCCTTTGGGTTTTGGGATTTCTGGTATTCCAAAGGGTTTTCTTTGGTTCGGTCTCAATCTCTAACCGGTTCGATACCGTTCGTTGTCCGGTTTAACAGCTGAAGAAGAAATTGAAGAAGATGAAGAAATAGAAGAAGAAGAAATAGAAGAAGAAGTCTAACCAGTTTGTTAGAGGGTATAAGAGTCTTTTTGTAAATGAAAAGTGTTAGAAGGTGCATAAGTGCTATAAAAGACAAATAGTTTGATATAAGTGTCATTACGGACGAATTGTTCAATTTTAATTCATTAAAAAATATTAAATTTTAAATAACATTATTTTATTAAAAGAGCATTACAGAAAATATACTTGCAAAAATTATAAAAAGATTTTAAAAGTAGTAGTACTTGGCAATCTCGATTGGATAAAATTTATGGGATATTATTAGATTATGACTTTATGTATTTTGATTTCAGTGAATTTGAAATATTTTTGTTGGATTTTGATGTATTAGATTGGAGTATGATGAATTTTGATAGATTATAATTTTAATGTATTTCAGTGTATTTTGATTTTTTATCTGTATTTTGATGTATTTGTGTTAAATTATAAGTTTTAAAACAAATAAATGATTTTAACCTATTATATTTTTCATTTGTTATTTTCTTAGTTATTATTTTTAGAAAAATAAATATTAAATTTAATATAATTTTCATGTTTTGTTATTTTTTTATTAAACTACTGTGAAAATAGATTAAAAACCATTAAAATCATCTTTTTAAAAAATAAACTACGTAACTTAAAATACTAAAAATCACCTATGATTATCATTATTAATTGCATTTTCCCATATATGTTAGAGTCATTGATTCTCTCCATATATTAACATTTTCTCTTTCTTGATCTTAATCTAAGCAATTTCGTCAGCATTTTTAGAATCCTCTAGTGCATTGTTTGCATCCATGTTTTCTCTACTAATATTTTCAATAGAAAATTTAAGAAGGAAATTCATTTGATCGACAATACTTGCAAAGACAAATTCGTATGGCTAGACGAGCCAACACTACTTTTGCTTGTATCCTGAAAGGATATGGACGAGCATATTGAAATATTAGAAACCGTAACTTGAAAACTTCGCTTCATCCATATCGACACAACCAACTAAGTTGGACTCATAACCATCTGAGTCAATCGAAAGATAGGAAAATGAGCTTTTCACGAGCATCAAGATGCAACTATGATACACAACGCCTTGAAGAACGAACGCCCTTGGAGTAGTACAAGTTTGAGGCCGTCGACTATGGGTGGCCACAATCTCAGATCTCTCAATCCATACGTTAGAACACCATGAAACTTGTTAAACGCCCTTTTGAGAACAAAAGATGAGGAACAGTCAAGGTAGAACTAGACGGTGAAGTGTTTTGATCGGAGAACTGGTTTTAAGGTCGCGTCTGTACTATGGGGTACGACCTCATCGGGTCGTACAAAGGAACCTCCTTCGAGTTTCACGACCAAACAAACTCCAAGCGTGACAAGACTTGGTGAGTCTTCCTCCTTGGATAAAAGATGGAGATTGATCGAAGCAGAATGAGGAAAACACGACTTTTGGTCGAGGCGATACAAACAGATCTTGAACGGCTCGCCGGATGGTCGATGGATGGCGACTGTCGAATGAACGGATTGAAAATGAAGGGAAATGGGAACTATGGATCGAAAAGGACCATCAAGGGAATGGAGAGACCTTGGATACACCTTGAAGAACATAAGGTATTACACACTTAGGGTTCTTGAGATATTACACACTCAAGAAGGAGCTAACATGAATAAACTCTCGGGTTTTGATTCAAAATTGCTACTTAAGGAAACAAGTTCTTACAGGATGAGTTTATATACTCAAGTCAGAAAATAAACCCTAAACAATGGGCCAAAATGCGGAGTTTCATAAGGGATACGATCGAACCAAAAGCTTAAGTTTAAATGGATAGAGTCAAGGCTCCTTCCCAACGGTCATAATCATTTGGTTGGTGCCTTGATGCGGTCTTATATGAGGTCTAGTGCAATGGGCCTCATTAAACCTTTGTGAGTAAATCACTTGGGAAAAACCTCCCCGAAGGAAGAGTACCCTTAAGACCTCAAGATCCAACTTAAACACTTGTAGATGATATGAGGAAGTTGCATAGGATCGGCTCTTCCTCCTTCAAGTTATAACAATGAATCTCCAAGTCCTCTAGGGAATTTACCATAGCAGCAACTAGTCTCCTGGCTTGTGCACGAGTGATAGGTCCAGTTGGCACTTGAAGAGAAATCTCCTCTTGCTCGATCTCATTCTCCTTTCTAGTCACCCGTGTATCATCCCTTCCTTCTTCAAAGGATTTGACCTCAAATCTTTGGGATCTACATCAAAAGAGATCAAGTCAGTGGTTTTGAAGCTAGAACTCACATTGTACTTACCTTGAAGATCCAATTGATAGGCATTGTCGTTGATCTTCTTTGTGATTTGGAAGGATCCATCAATCCGTGGCTTGAGCTTTGAATCTCTTTCTTCCGGGAACCTATCGTTTCTCAAGTGAATCCACACCCATTCTTCTTCCTTGAAAGCTTGTCCCTTCATCTTTCTTGCCATGTTTGGTGTAGTACTCGGTCTTAGCCTTTATGTTGGCTTTAGTACGTTCATGCAACATCTTCACTTGCTCGGCCTCCTTAGCACAACCTTCACTTATGCTTTCACTCAAGGGTAAAGGTATTAAGTCCAATGAAGTGTGTGGAATATAACCATAGACAAGTTCAAAAGGGTAAAACTTAGTAGTAGAATGCTTTGCTAGATTATAGGCAAATTCAACATGTGGCAAACATTCTTCCCAAGATTTCAAATTCTTCTTAACTAAAGCCCTAAGAAGCATATCCATGGTTCGGTTCACAACCTCAGTTCGTCCATCCATTTGAGGATGACAAGTAGTAGAAAATAACAACTTAGTACCAAGTCTACTCAACAGCGTTCTCCAAAAATTACTCAAAAACTTGGAGTCTCTATCCGAAACTATAGTCTTAGGCATGTCATGCAACTTGACTACTTCTTTAAAGAACAAATTTGCAATGTTAGATGCATCATCAGTCTTATGGCATGGTATGAAGTGAGCCATCTAAGAAAACCTATCAACAACTACAAAGATGGAATCATGACCATGTCTAGTCCTAGGCAAACCAAGAACGAAATTCATAGACACATCATGGCAAGGGTTAGATGCAATAGGGAGAGGAATGTATAAATCGAAAGGCTGAGACTTACCCTTGGCTTGCTTGCACTTGATGCCTTGGGAACATATCTTCTCCACGTCCTTCCTCATGTGTGGCCAAAAGAAGTGGTCTTGAGCTACCTTCATGGTTTTATCCACCTCCAATCCCAAAGCCCGAGGCATCTCATTCTATCTCAAATTTTTTGGAGAAGTCTGGGAGTACTAACAAAGAAGCATTAGTGAGTCTCTCCTTCAAGGTTTGGAAGGCCTTCTCTTGAGCATCCTCCCACTTGAATCCTACGGATTTCTTGATAACCTCAGTGAGTGGAGCAGCTAGAGTGCTGAAGTCCCTCACATATCTCCTATAAAAACCAGCTAGGCCATGGAAGATTCTCACTTCTCCCACCGTCTTGGGAGTTGACCATTCTCTAATGGCTTTGACCTTTTCTTCATCAACTCTAACTCCTTCAACTAATACAACAAATCCAAGAAAGACTAGTTATCCGTTCGAAATGTGCACTTAGCCAAATTAGCGTAGAGTTCTTCTTTCCTTAGCATTTCTAGAACCGATTCTAAATGATTAGTGATAAGCAAGTTTCCTGGTGAAGAGGGTTTTCCTACTTACTAGTCAAATGAAGTATAGATCGGCTTTAAAATGTCGAACCTAATCCAGGAGTGATTAGCAATCAAAACACTAGAACTCTAGAGAATCGGTATGGTCTACGTCAGAAGATAGGTAATTGATTGTCACTATCAAATCCTACTGAGCAGAAAAGAAAACAGAGCAAAGATAACAAAAGCAGAAAATGAAAAGCAGGGAGTTGATCAGGCAAATCGATTTCGGGCAAAGGTCCTAATTCTAGGTGCTCCGGTTTTAATCTTATCTTAGGGTTAAGGATTTAAAATTGGACTCAGCCACTCTCGCATGAAGAGCCTCTCTCGGGGTAAATCTAACACCGCACTCTCGTGTCCAAACGCTTTGAGAAACCCCGAAGCAGTGACTTTCCCATAACCCATCCTAAATGTTATCCTAACATGCTTCAATACCGCGCTCTCGCGCCTCAAATATTTAGGCAATCAAGAATATTATCTAAAACTAAATAAGGTATAACTAAAAGCTAACTATTCCATTCAGGGTTTAGAAGCTTTCTTTAGATCATGATTGAGTGAGCTCTACTACAATCAAGCCTTAAGAGCACCTTATTGCATAAGATACTTGTAGTTCTAAACCCCGGAACACCAGATCTAAAGATCGAATGCCTTAATCTAGCCTAGTCAATCACCTACAAGTAACTACTCACAAACCATAACTTAACAAAGCAATAAAACTGAAATTAAGGCAAGGTTCCAAAACGAAACTTTATTACAAGATCTAGAATACGAACTAAGAACAATAAAGAAAACTATAGCGGCTCTCCCGAAGGAGGCTACTATGACTTCCTAGAGCCTAAAATGAATTACCTAACTTATTTCTACTCCTCTCTACTTGGTTACAAATGAAGACATGAAGAGACTATTTATAGACAAGCTTCCATGGGTAAAAACGTCCATTTTTGGCAATTTCAGGCATGAGTATCTGGCAAGGGCTGCCCGGTACTGATCTGGGCTGGCCCAGATCCGATTCTGATCTGGGCCGGCCGATTCTGGCTGTATCGGCCGGTACTGGTTCTCTCCTGCCCGGTACTGGTTGTATCAGCCGGTACTGGCTCTCTCCTGCCCAGTACTGCAGAATCGGCCGATACTGGCTCTCTCATGCCCGTTACTGCAGAATCGGCCTGAGCCTGGCCAGTACTGCTTTCCTCCTGCCCGGTATTGCTCTGGTTGACTCTCAGATTTGACCGGTTCCAGCCCTTTTCATACCCGGTTGATGCACGGTCTTCCTAAACACATGGAAATGCAATATGTACCTGAATGCAATCTTAAAAAACTCTAAAATGACCGAAAACATATAAAACCGAGGAAAAGACGGGGTTAAAATAGCGATAAGAACCGGGTATATCAATTAGCATGCTCATATAGGTTCTTGCTATAAATCAAGATATCATCAAAATAGACCACAACAGACAAGCCAATAAACTTCCTAAGCACATGGTTCATCAATCTCATAAAAGTGCTAGGTGCATTAGTTAGGCCGAATGGCATCACCAACCACTCATACAATCCATGCTTAGTTTTAAAAGTCGTTTTTCATTCATCTCCTTCTTTCATCCTAATTTAATGATAACCAATTTTAAATTCTATCTTAGAGAATATTTTAGAGCCATGAAGTTCATCAAGCACGTCAAGTAAGCGTGGAATGGGATGGCGATACTTAATTTTTATGTTGTTGATTGCTCGACAATCAACAAACATACACCATGTTCCATCCTTTTTGGGAACCAAGAGGACTGAAACCGCACATGGACTCAAGCTCTCTCTTATGTATCCCTTGTCCATGAGTCATTCCACCTGTTTTTACAATTCCTTGGTCTCCATAGGGTTGGTCCTACAAGCTGGCCGGTTGGGAAGAATGGCTCCGGGAACAAAATCTATTTGATGCTCAATGTCTCTCTTGGGTGGTAAGCCATGGGTCTCTTCTTCACCTGGAAAGATATCTCTATACTCGTGCAAGAGATCACTAAGAATACTCAAAAGCTCTGGTGAAGGGCTAGTCAAACTAGTAAGAGTCTCTTTGTAAACAAATAACAAAACAGTTTGTTGAGCATTAAGACATTTTTTTACTACACTTTGATGGACTAGGAAGTTGGAAGCCTTGGTTGAAGTAGACTCATCATTCTTCCTTAGATGAAGTTGATCTTGAGCTACTTCGGGAGGAGTCATGGGCAGTAGGGTGATTCTCTTGCCTTTGTGCTCAAAGGTGTACTAATTTGTGAAACCATCATGAACCACACGCCTATCAAACTGCCAAGGCCTTCCCAAAAGGATATAACCAGCATCCATAGGCAACACATCACATAGAATCTCATCATCATATTTGCCTATAGCAATTGGGACAATCACTTGATGTGAAACCCTTAGCTCTCCCTCAGCATTAAGCCATTGTAATTTATAGGGCTTCAAATGCTTCTTCATTTCCAAGCCAAGTTTCTTCACCATAGTAGTGCTAGCCACATTAGTACAACTTCCTCCATCTATGATGAGGCTACACACCTTCTTATTCACAAAGCTCCCATTGTTCATCTTCTTTTTCCTTAGAGACATAACTCTTCAAGAAACCAAAAGCTCTCCTTGGGCAGCTTCTTCTTCACACTCCTCAGGAGAGTTCACATCTTTTTCATCTTGCATGACCTCGTCATCCTCGGGTATGTACTCTCCATCATCAAGAAGAATCATAACTCTCTTGTTGGTGCATTCATTTGCATAGTGTCCTCGACCTTGACACTTGAAACACTTCACATCCCTAGCTCTTGTTGGATTGGCAATCCCTTTGTCTTTGTCTCTAGAGACAGTTGGTTGCTCCTTGACTCCTTCATTAGTAGTTGGAGCCACGAGCTTCTTAGTTACAGTGATGATGATTAGGCAAAAATGTCCTTCTCATGGACACTTTTAGCTCGGTCCATGTATCAATGGGATGTTCCCCCTTCCTTCTCCTTGAGGTAACCAACTGATCCCACCTGCTGAGGGCATAATCATGGAACTCAATGGCTGCCATCCTGACCTTGTTGACCTCTAAATACCAACGACACTCAAATACAAGCTCGATATTCTTTTCCCACTCCAAATATGCATTCGAGTCACTCTTGCCTTGGAATGGTGGAATCTTGATCTTGAATCCTTCAATCCTACCTTGTCTTGGCTCACGGTGATAAGG